>PJEM01007450.1:0-14176 GCA_004023845.1 Helogale parvula | reverse complement strand
TTTCTATTCTTTCTCTTCAAGACATGGGGCACCTGGGTGGCTCAGTTGGTTGATCTCTGCTCAGGTCTTGATCTCAGGGTTGTGGGTTTAAGCCCCACATTAGGTTCCACACAAGGCATAGAGACTACTTAAAAAAAATAGACCTCAAATTACTTAAGCTTAAGGTGACGCAACACTTGGGTCTGCTTTACTTATTTAGTGTCTGTCTCCCTCTATAAGAGTGTAAGCTCAATGAGGACAAGGGTTTTGCCATTTTGGATGACTGCTGCAACTATATAGCACTTAGGAGTACCTGTCATAGTATGTGGTAAATATTTGTTTTCGTTTTGTTTTGTTTTTTAAACTTATTTAGCTATTTTGGAGAGAAAGAGAAAGGACGAGTAGGAGAGGGGCAATGAAAGAGAGAGAGGGAGACAGAATTGAAGCAGACTCCAGGTTCTGGGTTGTCAGCACAGAGCCTGATGGAGGCCTCAAACTCATGCACTGTGAGATCATGACCTGAGCCGAAGTCAGACACTTAGCTGACTGAGCCACCCAGGTGCCCTCTGTTTTCGTAGTAAATATTTGTTCAATCAATTAATAAAATCAGTACAAAATGCAAAGAAAAAGGTCAATGGATATGAACCTATAAAAGAAATAACATATATATTTTTTAAAAGTACCATAAACAGAGTTAAATGTTATTCAGCACTATAAGAAAATATTTGCCACAACTCTGATAGAGAATGCCTTTAATAGGCCAAACAAACCAACAAAAACCCACGTAAATGGATGTGATCAATTCTAATTATTCTATAGGAAGGTATGTAAGCGGTTATTTGCCAGCTTTAATAAAATGATGGCTTTGTCCCCTTGAAATAAAGATTCATGTGGTTTAAAATGGAAGAGGCCAACAACTGATAACTAAATTGTTTTGCTCAGTACTTACTCTTTATTAATATCTCATGTTGGCTCTATTCCAGGGTGTCTAGAACAGGCCAACAAGAGACTACGGACCGTTTTCATAAAACAGAAGCAGTCACAAGGCTTTGGAGTTTGTATTTTTCAAGGAGTTAACAAGTACATTTTTTTTATTCTTAATATGATACTAATTATAGGAGTATTTATTAATGTTGAGTAAGAAAATGATTGGTTGTGAATCACGAGCTACGAAACCAGAGGGCTACTTTGTACTGCTGTTTTTAATTCTAAGCAACATGCATATCCTTTTTCTAATATCAGCTCTAATTCCAGTAGAATTTGTGGTAGAGTTGTTTATTCATAGCATATGTTCTTGAAACAATTACCTAGAATGGTTAAATATTCTTAAATAAATTATGTGTACACAATTTCAGATCTTTTGGCTTTTCTTTTTTTTAAACATTTACTTCTTTTCTGATTATAAAAATAATTCTGTTAATTCATTGTAAAATAAATTACAATATAGAGGAATGTAAAGAAGAAACTTTTCCCTATTCTCATCATATAAAGTTTCTATTTTTTAATATTTAGTTTACAGTAAATTTTAACCTATATTTTAGCAAAGCTAGGATATTACCTTAAATACTATTTTGTTTCTTGATTTTGTTATTCAATTTTGTGTTGTGAGCATTTCTCATATTGTATGAAATATAAAAACTCAGTTTTAATTTTATAAATGCATATTTTATTTATATGCTCAAACTGATCGTGTACTCCTATTTTCATCTAGACCTAAATGAAACTAAGGTTTAACACAATAGTCTGCAAGTAACTCGAATCTAAGGTTTCGTTTGGATGAAATCAGAGCTAAGGGCTATTTTCATTGAATTGCATTGCCCGCAATACAAGGAGTCAGGCTGCATAACATGCATAAGTCTGTTGCTCTCTTTGGTAAGTCTGGTTCAGACCTGAATGGTTGCTTATCAAAGGTTGTGCACTAACGAGCCTCCCAAATGGCTCACTAATGAGCTAGTGAGATATCGTGGCTCAATCAATTGGCATCTTTTTGAGGACAGAACCACACACTTTCAGCCCTAGCCCTGGACAGTCCATCTGAATGGGCAAGACTATTTGCGACGTTTCTAATATCTGGAAGATATTTACAAGCCAGAAGCCTTTCCGATGTCTTCTGGATCTTAAAAAAAATTTTTTTAGTAAGCATCAAATATTATAGAAAGGCCAAATTGACATATTAAGAAACCAAGACCATAAATAATAAAATGCCAATGCTTTCCAGAAAAGTATGGAATTTTTTTTTTTACCTGGGACAGAAAAGCAATTATAATAGGCTATGTCTTTAAAACGCCTTCCTTGTTCCCAAAGGACATTGCCTTCTGCTTACCAGGGTTCAGCTCCCTGGTTGACCTAAAACATTTTTAAAAAATACATTCATTTGTAAACATCAACAGTTGGTCTAAGGAAAATACCACATTATAACCTTTCAATAGCTATAAACACCAATTCAAAAAATAAATATGGGAATTTTCTTTTTTTTTAAGTTAAGAAGGACCCACTAGGTGGTGTGGGAAAAAGGATAGAGTATTTTTTAAGCTGTAAAAGTTGGTAAATAGGTTGTTAATTTTGAATCCTTTGTTCTTAATCTTAAAATTTTATTCCACTATTACTGCATGTATAATTCCATTCATTTATATACAAATCCAGACTCAGAACCATTAGATTGATAAGATTTTTCTTTTAGAATAACTTGCATGTATTTCATTCAGTACTTCTTGTCCTAACTTTACATTTCATTTTTGTGGAAGTTGTAGAGATCAATTTAAAAAACAATAAAAACTTCCTATCTTGTTAGCGTTCCTAACTCAAATGCCCACCATTTTGTCCAATCTAATTAAAAATAACACTCTATCACTTTTAAAATGAAGAGATGAAGAACTATTTTAGATTTTTCATACGGTTTACTGCAACAGAGAATTCACTTTAAAGGTTTTTGGCTTTTTCTCCCACTTTCCCTTATGAATTTATTATTTTTAGAATAGTCACAGAATGTATAGATTTATCCCAAGTATATGATGGTTATATTTTTAAACAATCTAAATCAATTGAAAGCAATGTTTAGATACTAAATTATGAGGGATTAGAATTCTCAAAAATGTCTATACTAAAACCCTGAATAAAACATTCATCATTCACTCATACATAAGCAGTGTTAGCCAAGATACATGAAATTGCTCAGAAGATTACAGTTTTTAATACTTATCTGTCTTAATGTACTTGTTATTAAAGACCAATATTGCTCACCCAATTTTCCAACCAAAGAGTATCCTCTGATATTTTAAGTATTTAGGGATCTGAAAGAATGAGTTTCTATGTCAAGTAGACTCAATAAAAACCAACTCTGGCAGTTATATAACTGAAACTTTATCACTCATGTTTAAAAACTGCAATTTATTGTCTATCAGTCAACTGATGAAATCAGTCAATGTCCAAATAACGGTCAGTATATATGCATGTAGAATATACATATATGTAATATATTTATAAGTACATACACACATGTATTCTGAATATATACACACATATATTCTGAATATGTGGATTTTGCTTTGGAAGACAGAAATTAAAGTTTAATAAGAATATTCTATATGACAGTGTAGAGGACATTAACTATTACATCTTCCTGAAACTCCCTGAGGTAGACAGCTTCTCCCCTTGGCTGTCTTTGCCCCAGAGGCTAACCTGGGTGAAAGGCATTAACAGATTCCTGTGCCCTTGGGCTTCCATGTTGTTTTAGCCACTGAGGAGTTCTGACAGGATGTGGGAGGCAAGGTATGGAAGGTGTATATTTCCCAGTTCTTTTCTCAGGAGGTTGCCTCAGGCTGGCCATGCCCCTCAACAGGTTACTGTTACTCTGAAGGCAGCCGGGGCTATCCACCTATTTCATTCTGGGCTGTAGTCACCCCTCTGTCCTCTCATCCTTAACAGTTTACAGATGTGGCTAGCTCAGGTCTGTGCATAATGGCTTAGAGTTCTCCAACTTGCCCACATTTTTGGGGTTAGCCACTTTTTATAGAAACCTTTCTTGAATTATCATCATTTGTGTGGGCCATGTGATTTCTGTTGAAATCCTATTATGTCTCCTTTTCAAGAATTACTCCTCTCCTGGAAATATCCTCACGCCCATATTAGCACATGAACTCGCCCACTGCAACAGTTGACTGGGTATGGACAAAACACCAGAACTAAGATGAGCAAAGAAAAATCCCTTCCTAGAAATTTGGAAACAAAACTAAGGAATTACAACTCAGCCTGCCTGTTACTTTGAGTAGAAGAAATGTCACCCGTAAGCGTTTGATAAGTACAGCACTCAGCCCTGAGGGAACGGGAAGGAAGCCAGTGTATGGTTGTGTTTTCAAATCCCTGATTCCAGGTATTCCCGAAGCCCCGCTTCATTTTCTCCCATGGCTTCCGAGACGTGCCAATGTGTTCGCACAATTGCCTCCCTTTGATGTCACACCTCGTTTAAGATGGGCTTCTGCTACTTAGAACAAAAGATCCCACTTGTAGCCAGCACTGTGCTTAATGCTTTCACATTCAATTCTCATTTGTAGCTCTCGATTCCACAAAAGCCCTTCAGGGAAGATACCAGTGTTTTCCTTTACAAGACAAAAACTAAGGCTCAAAGATGCGAAGGAACATGTTCAAGATCACACAGCTAAGGAAATGACAGAGCTGAGATGTGCACCCAAAATTACAAATCCAAGGTACATGAAATACATTCTTTATAGCAAAATTTTATTGGTTTTGGAGAGGTAAAAGGATGTATTTCCACTATGTTTAAACAGGAGTTGAGTTAACTTCCTAACATGCAAATCTATCATGCCGCTCTCTCTGCTGAGTGTCTATTACTATTGTTCTAACATAAGCTAGAAAGACTGGTGTGACCCAGCCCCTGCCTGACTCTGAATATTTAACCAAATTCTTCCACATCAATGCGTCTTCATCCCACGGACTCTGTACTCCAGCCGGCCTTGAATTGTTCCAGTTCTTTAAAAGCCCTAGGAGCCCCCTCACTGTCACCCTCCCATGCATACATTTCTTTCTTTCCCTGGATAACTTTTTATAATCTTATCTGAGCCATATTTCCTAAAGGAATAAGTTGCTCCTCCCACATCTTACCAGGTCTAGGTCAGGTATCACTTGTGTGTGCTCCTTTGCTGCCCTGAGCTACCTGTGACAGGTCCCTGATTCACTGCAATGTGTCCTAGGCTCCTACGGGCAAGATCACATCTCCCTATTGTACCCACTGTACTGAGCCCAGTGCCCGGTGGGCAACAGTTATTCAATAATTGTTCATTAAGTGAGTGGATGAATTTACTGTGTTACTCTGCATGTATTACCTCTCATTTAAAAAAATGTATAACTGTTTTTCAATCAAATTATAGAATTTAAAATATCTCTCGTGCTAAAACTACAAAATCAATACATGATTTTTATTGTTTACTCTCCATTCCCCACCTATGTTTTATTCAAAGTACTTGGAATTTAAATGACATTATTAATATTTTTACATGCCCACACAGCTTTAGAAATCCTTTAACAAGAGAATTACTATTATACCAAATATTGTTTAATCTACTTATTAAATTTTATAAGGTTTACAAGTTTTATCATCCCTGCTTTTTGTCTTCTGCCTTCCTCTTTTCTTTTGTCTCTGTTATATTGATTGATCCATTGATTTTGGCCTATAAAACAAATTTCCCCAAAACTCATCCCATGTTTGAATAGATCTCTGTTGTATGTGTTAAAAACAGGACAAGAGGCCCAACATAAAGTCACTTATGCTATGTTCTATATCCCCAAACCAAAACAACTTGATTACAAATTTTGGTTCTCCCAGAAATGGAATCTGAAACCAGTCAAATAAGAAGTATGTGATCACCACTTCTTGGTTAGGTAATCTGCCTGACAGACGCCTGACTTTGCCCTAAAGGAAAGTGACCTTATAATAACAAACCCACCTTTTGGCCTCGCATAACTTCCTTGTTCCTGCCCTCTTCTGCCCACAGACAGCTTTCATTTTGTACAGCTCCTTAGGCCACTTTTCTGCTAGATTGGGTGTTGCCTGATGCAAACAAATTTTGACTCAAATAAACTTAGAATTCTAAATTTGCCTCACTTTATCATTTTTCTTTATTTAGAGAGAGAGAGAGAGAGAGAGCATGGGCAGGAGAGAGGGGCATAGAGAGGGAGAGTGAGAGAGGAGAGACAGAGAGAGAGAGAGAGAGAGAGAGAATCTTAAGCAGGCTCCATGCTCAGCTCAGCATGGAACCCAATGTGGAGCTCGATCCCACGACCCTGGGGTCATGATCTGAGCCCAAATCAAAGAGTTAAGATGCTCAACCAACTAAAACACCCAGGCATACCCTCACTTTATCTTTTAATAACCCTTACTTTTTAATACTGAGTATAGAATTCTAGATTCAGAAGCACTTCCATTCAGAACTTTGATGGGTTTGATACAGTTTTTTTCCTCATATCCCAAGTTATGTATGACACTAAAATCAGTGTGATTCTCTGTTTGATAAATAATCTAATATTTCTCTGTAGAATTTTTTTAGAATTTTCCTTTCTCCTTGAAGTTCATAACTTTTACCAAGACAATATCCAGATTTGGATCAGTATTCTTTACATGTGCCTAGCATGCTGCATGAGTCTCACATCCAAAGCTGTATGTGTGTGTGTTCAGTTCAAGAAATAGTTTTTTTTATTAATTTCCTTCTCAATTTTTGTTCTTAATTATTTTCCCGAGTTCTTTTTTATACTATGGGAAATTCCTTTAGATCATTGATAGTCTCAGCTCGGTCCGTTCCATTAGTTTAGCCTCTGTATGTTTTATTTCAGCAAGTACAAACTGTACTCTTGTAGGAAAAGAGTACAAATTAATGTGTTTGTTCTCTTTCTTGCTTCCTAATTACCTGCTTTTCATGGCTGTCAGTTCTTGAGCTTATGAATACAATATTTTCTTGAAGTTCTCTGAATTTACTAATTTAAAAAATTATCTCTGGGGCACCTGGGTGGTTCAGTCAGTTAAGCATCTGACTTCGGGTCAGGTAATGATTGCACAGTCTGTGGGTTCAAGCCCCACGTCAGGCTCTGTGCTGACAGCTCAGAGCCTGGAGCCTGCTTCGGATTCTGTGTCTCCATCTCTCTCTGCCCCTGCCCCGCTCTCTCTCTCTCTCTCTCTCTCTCTCTCTCAAAATAAAATAAAGATATACAAAAAAAATTTTTTTTTAATTACCTTTAACCTTTTCTGTTATCTTTGTTTCCATTGTGTTATTTGACTTGTTGATTATGATCTCTTTCAGGTTACTAGTTTTTCCCAAACATTTTATGATCTCTGGTGACTGATTAATATTTATAACTGAAATAAGAAGTTTATTGGTTTAACCAGTTAATCTGAGTTTCCCCAGAATTCATCTGTATCAGTTTCACAAAGGCTAGTCCGTAGCCTGAGAGGGCCGACTGTGGGCTCAGGGTCTTTGGGTAAACAGGGTGGGCATAGACCATCGGTGGATTCCCTTTAGGATACACGGTGAGAACAAGCCAGGACCCTTTTGATTATCAAAATAAGGAAGTATTTACTAAGGATGGGAAGTAGTAGACTTAACTCTTACTTGTACTTTCCACTTCTTCTTTTTTTTCTTCTTTCCATACTTGTTCATGGTATTTATTTTCTGCTTTGTCGTGTTGTTCTAGCTTGCTCATATGCTGGCTGTTTACTCCAGATGTAGCTCGTCTTGTCAGCAATTCTACACAGGTAATTTCAGTGTATCCTCCCCCCCCCCCCCCCCCCCCCCCCCCCAGCTCCCCATGATGGTAACCAGAAATCAGCTCCCTGGCCTGGAATTCCTTCTGAGATGGGCCACATTCTCTTCCTAACTCCACAGTGTATGTTACAGCCCTCTGTCTCTGAGACATGGTCACCTGTCCTAGTGACCCTTTTCTTGACAAGACTATGGGTTCTCTCACAGTTAATCCTAACTTCCACGGGGGATTCCCAGAATTTGGGTTCTCTGCCCACTCCTGCTCAAACAGAAGCTGCTTTATTTCATAACTCCAGGTGGGTTTTTTGTTTTGTTTTGTTTTGTTTTGTTTTTACTATAAATGATGCCTTTGGATGCCATGACTCCTGATCTACTCCCCCTTCCATTCTTGTGGTTTGGAATATCTTTTCAAGTCCCCACTTTAAAAAATTTTAAATAAATGCAACTCATGAGCCTTACTCCTGAATCTTCTCATTACTGGCATAATTTTGATGCTGAGTCCAGAGAAACACAAAAACTTCAGAGACAGACAGATTCAACGTGGATATCATTTAAGAATCAAAGTAGTTATCATTTAAATACCTATAAGAATTGTAGCCCTGCAGGTGAAAAAAAAATACATGAAAAAAAATCCAGAACAAGATGAAGCATAAGAAGATTTGAATCTGATCAAGTGGTGAAGTTTCTTAGATGGAAAGTGCAAACTTACATCACATTTCATAAATAACTAATGTGTGATTTGAATCCAGCAGATGTGGGCTGTGCAATAACTATGTTTGAGGATCATGAACTAATATACATGAGGTCTCTAAATGTAACATACATGTGAAAAATTGCCTGACACCTGACGTGCCTGACAAATCACCAGAGAAAACTAATGTTCCACATTTCCTGCAAAAGGAAGGAAGGAAGGAAGAAAAGAAGGGAGGGAGGGAGCGAGGGAAGAAGGGAGGGAGGAAGAGAGAGCGAGAGAAAGAAACAAAGAGAGAAAGAGAGAAATTATTAATATATAACCTCAGTCTACTGAGAGTTTCACCCTAAATTCACTTGAGAAGGTAACCTCAACTACTTTAATTATTTTTATAGTGAATGCCTTACCCTTGAGGAGCTTTAAATTAAATATAGCTGTAGTCATTGGACTTCAGCATGCATCAGAATGACCTGCAGGTCTTATTAAGACACAAATTGCTGAATCTCATGACAATTTCAGATTCAGGAGGTCTGGGGTGGGGCGTGACAATTCTCATTTCTAACAGTTGCCTAGGTGATGCTGGTGCTTCTAGTTCTGGGGCCACATATTAAGAACTAAAGGAGAGAAATGGAAGTGAAAATAAAACTTATAATATTAACATTTTATGTTAGTTTTGGCAATAGCCTCTATACATTTATTGTTTTAATTGCTTATAATCTTTAAGAGTATTTAGAATATTAGAGCACCTAAAAATCATCCTTATGTTTCCAATTTAAATATGCAATTGAGTTATTGATTTAGACTTAGAGTTTTAGGTTGAAAGGTACAGGAGTGTTTGACCAAGTGTGAAAACAGTATTAGAAATCCAGTTACTAAGATACATATACATCTAACTCATGAGATTTACAAGATGTGTTTTGGCACTTGGGAAGGTATGCTTGTTAGACAAAGTACTTAAAACCAAATATACTAAATACGTACATGCAGTTTCCAGTTCTTAAAGAATTTAATTAACCAAGTTGTAAAATCTCCCTTAGAGGCGATGTTAAAATTTGCTATACTAATAAACATATAATAAATAAAATCATAAAATTTGTAATTTGGACTTCAAAGCATAAGGAAGAACTAGATTTACTTTCAAATATCAATGAAACAAGTCATAGTTAAAAAAAAGAAGCTTCTGGATGATTTTTCCTGTGTGTAAAAGTCATTGTCAAGGATGTCACACTTACATTGAACTCTCTAAATTACAAGGGAAATCCTTTTGTGGTCCTATCTTCTTCCCCTCTTCCAATACTATTCATGGGGTTGGGGGAAAAGGTATGTTAGAATCCTGCTTATCTGCTTCTAACATTTTCTTTTGGTTTACGTCACCTATCCATCTGATCTTCCTCAGACCTGAAACCTTACTGGGAGATCAGGAGATCGAATACTTGCCAGTTTGTTTCTTTGGTTGCTGGTCTGCCTCAAACACTGTTAGCTTCCCCAGGGGCAAATCATAGTTTAAAGGCTTGAGTTGGGAAAAGGTGAAGTGTCAAAACTATGCAAGGTAGCCAGTATCACACACCACCACCCTGTCTTGTGAACATAATTGGTCTGCTCCATGTTTCCTCAGTTTATAATACTAAGAAAATCATATTTATATTAGTCCTTCAAAATATTACATTTCCCTGTCCTCTCCTTGTCTGGCAGAAATTCCAGTATTTTCTTAAGGTTTTCATTTTCAACTATTTCTGAGAATCCATGCCTATAAATCATTGCTAGTGACTCAGTGCTTAGTGGAAGAGTAGGAACTTAGGTACCCGCCTTGAGGTTGGGCTTCAAAACAATAGCACCAGTGATAATTGTGTGGGAAACTGATCAGCACCAGTTAACTGCCGAGGACAACGCTACAGACCCTTTCAAAGTGAGGGAGAATCTTCTCTTCCTCTATGTGGTGCAAAGTCAAGGCGTGTTCTTCGGGCAAGCTGCACAGGCTCCAAAGTGTTGTATGTCACCTGTATACACAAAAGCACTTGAGAAAATGCACATGCACACACACACCATTTCCTTTAGGCAGCACACATGCAGTCAGACACAATGGTGGGTCCTGGTGCCTGCTCTACGTGGAATCAAAAACGGCCATTCCTTTACAATCCTTAAACTTTACATCTCAATATTCACACAGGTTCAGACTCCTTATTACTATGCAGAAATTGGTGTCCTTGCAATCTGTATACAATTGGCAGCCATTCCCATGCAGCAGATGTATTTTTATATATAAAATTTATTGGGGATCAGGCTTACCATCTTTTTTTTTTTTTGCCCCCAGAGAATCTTATCAGTTTTATGTGTAACCTGCTGGATACAAAACAACATTTAGGGGAAAGGACAAAACAAACTTTGCCCACTAATAGTATGCAAGCACCAAAATGCACATAGATAATGCTATGGGAAATATAACACCTACATCATCTGGAGCCAACAGAGGCTGTGCTCTGGAAACTATCTCACAGCTAAGATGAGCATTATACATACATGTGAATTTTTTGTTTGTTTGAATTATATTCTGTTTTTCTTTTCAATTTTGTATTTAAATACCAGAGAGTTAACATACAGTGCAATATTGGTTTGAGGAGAGAATTCAGTGATTCATCACTTACATGCAACACTGAGAGCTCAACATAAAAAGTTCCCTCCTTAATACTCATCCTCCAACTAACCCATCCCCCACCCACCTCCCTCCACTTGTTCTCTATCTTTAAGGGTCTCTTGTGGTTTTTCTGTTTCCTTTTTCTATTTTTGCCCCTCCCATATGTCCATCTGTTTTGTTACTTAAATTCCACATATGAGTGAGATCATGTGGTATTTGTCTTTATATGACTGACTTATTCCACTTATCATAATACACTCTAGCTACATCTATGTTGTTGCAAATGGCAAGATTTCATTCTTTTTAATGGCTGAGTAATATTCATATATATATTCAAATATATAAATATGCTTCTTGGTCCATTCATCAGTTGATGGATGTTTGGGCTCTTTCATAGTTTGGGTATTATTGATAATACTGGGGTAAACATTGGGGTGTATGTACCCCTTTGAATCTATATTTTTGTATCCTTTGGGTAAGTATGCAGTATCATAGGGTAGTTCTATTTTTAACTTTTTGAGAAACCTCCATACTGTTTTCCAGAGTGGCTGCACCAGTTTGCATTCCCACCAACAGTGTAAGAGGGTTCCCCTTTCTCCACATGCTCACCAGGTGTGAGGTGTGAGGTGATATCTCATTGTGGTTTTGATTTGTATTTCCCTGATGATGAGTGATATTGAGGATCTTTTCATTTATGTGTTAGCCTTTTGGATGTCTTCTTTGGAAAACTGTCTATTCATGTCCTCTACCCATTTTTTAACTGGATTATTGGTTTTTTTTTGGGTGTTGAGTTTGATTATAGATTTTGGATACAAACCCTTTAACAGATCTGTCATTTGCAAATATCTTCTCCCATTCTGTAGGCTGCCTTTTATTTTGTTGATTGTTTCCTTCACTGTGCAGAAGATTCTTATCTTGATAAAGTCCCAAAAGTTATTGTTTGCTTTGTTTCCCTTGCCTCAGGCAACTTGTCTAGTAAGAAGATGCTGTGGCTGACGTCAAAGAGGTTGCTACCCATTTTCTCCTCTATGATTTTGACGGTTTCCTGTCTCAAACTTAGGTATTTCATCAATTTTGGGTTTTTTTTCTTTTTGGTTGTTGTTTACAGTTTATTGTGAAGTTGGTTTCCATATCACACCCAGTGCTCATCCCAACAAATGCTCTCCTCCATGCCCATCACCCATTTTCCTCTTTCCCCCACCCCATCAACCCTCAGTTTGTTCTCAGTAATTAAGTATTTCATCAATTTTGAATTTATTTTTGTGTATGGTGTAAGAAAGTAGTCCAGTTTCATTCTTCTGCATATTGCTGTTCAGTTCTCCCACCACCATTTGTTGAAGAGACTTTTTTCCAATGGATATTATTTCTAGTTTTGTTGAAGTTGTTGACTATATAGTTGTGGGTCCATTTCTGGGTTTTCTATTCTGTTCCATTGATCTATGTTTCTGTTTTTGTGGCAGTGACATACTGTCTTGATGACTACAGCTTTGTAATATAGTTTGAAGTCTGAAATTGTGATGCCTCCAGCTTTACCTTTTTATTTTCGGGATAACTTTGGTTATTCAGGATCTTTTGTGGTTCCATACACATTTTAGGATTGTTTGTTCTAGCTCTGTGAAAAATGCTGGTGGTATTTTGATAAGGATTGCATTAGATGTGTAGATTGCTTTGGGTAGTGTAGACATTTTTAACAATGTTTGTTCTTCCAATCCATGAGAGTGGAATGTCTTTCCATTTATGTGTAGCCTCTTCAATTTCCTCTGTAAGTGTTCTATAGTTTTAGGGTACAGATCTTTTGCTTCTTTGGTTATGTCTATTCCTAGGTATCTTACAATTTTTGCTACAATTGTAAATGGGATCTATTCTTTTATTTCTTTTCTGTTGCTTCATTGTTGGTGTATAGAACAGCAACATATTTCTGTATGCTGATTTTATATCCTGCCAGATTGCTGAATTCCTTCATAGTTTTAGTAATTTATGTTGGAGTCTGTCAGGTTTTTTACATAGAGTATCATGTTGTCTCCAGAGTGAAAGTTTGACTTATACCTTGCCAATTTGGATGCAGTTTATTTCTTTGTTGTCTAATTGCTGAGGCTAGGACTTCCAGTACTATGTTAAATAGTAATGGTGAGAGTAGACATTCCTGTCATGTTCCTGACCATAGAAGAAAAGCTCTCAGCTTTTCCCCTATTGAGGATATTAGCTATAGGTCTTTAGGTATATGGTCTATACCTAAAGGTATGAGGTATGTTTTATCTATCCCTACTTCATTGAGAGATTTTATTAAGAATGGATGCTGTATTTTCTCAAATTCTTTTTCTGCATCTATTGACAGGATCATATGATTCTTACTCTTTCTTTTATTAACATAGTATATCATGTTGATTGATTTAAGAAAATGAACTGCCCTTGCAGCCTAGAAATAAATCCCACTTGACTGTGGTGAATTATTCTTTTAATGTACTATTGGATTCAATTTTCTAGTTTCTTGTTGAGAATTTTTGCATCCATGTTCATCAGGGATATTGGCTTGTAATTCTCCTTTATAGTGGAGTCTTTGGTTTGGGAATCAATGGTAGGAGTTTGGAATTTTTCCTTTTACTTCTATTTTTTTGGAACAGTTTTAGAAGAATTTGTATTACCTCTTCTTTAAATGTCTGGCAGGGGCTGCCTGGGTGGCTCAGTCAGTTGAGTGTCCAACTTTTGCTCAGGTCATGATCTCACAGTCCGTGGGTTTGAGCCCTGTGTCGGGCTGTGTGCTGACAGCTCAGAGCCTGGAGTCTGCTTCGGATTCTGTGTCTCCTTTTCTCTCTGCCCCTGCCCTGCTTGCACTCTGTCTCTGTCTCTCCAAAATAAATAAATGTTAAATAAATAAATGTTAAAACAAACAAACAAATGTCTGTCAGACTTCCACTGGGAAAGCATCTGACCATGGACTTCTGTTTGTTGGGACTTTTTTTTTTTTTTAGGAGTTTATTGTCAAATTAGTTTCCATACAACACCCAGTGCTCTTCCCCACAAGTGTCCTCCTCCATCACCACCACCTCTTTTCCCCCCTCCCCCTTCAACCCTCAGTTCATTTTCAGTATTCAATAGTCTCTCAAGTTT
>PJEM01007449.1:0-95559 GCA_004023845.1 Helogale parvula | reverse complement strand
GGAGAGAGAGGGATGTAAAACTTGAGAGACTATTGAATGCTGAAAATGAACTGGGGGTTAAAGGGGAAGGGGGAGGGGGGAAAAGAGGTGGTGGTGATGGTGGAGGGCACTTGTGGGGAAGAGCACTGGGTGTTGTATGGAAAACAAGTTGACAATAAAATATTATGGAAAAAAACCCCAAAACAAACAAAAAAAATGGTGTGCTTACAGATCTGACTGGTGCTTTTTGTGTGGATGAGATAGACTCTAACCAGAGCAGATTGGAGAGGCCAAAATTCGTTCCACCTGGAATCGTGTGAGACAAATCAACATTAGCTTGTCAAAAACTTGTACGTAGGAGTAGAATCTTGGGAAACCACAATATGTTAATGACTTAATTTAGTTTTGTGAATATCTGCAGACATGTGCTGTGAATGTAAATTGTAACCTTCACAATGCAGCATCTTCCTGTGTGGGTTAAACTCAGGGAAGGCTGAAGGGTTTATGAGGGTTCTTCCCACTACAATTGATCTGGATTCAAGTCTCAAGTGAGACAGGTCAACCTCCTTGTCACTGACCTGAAGCAAGCATTGTCTCGTAAAATGTATCTGATTTGGTTTCCCACTGTGAGTTCTCTTGTGTGGTGTTTGCCTCGTTTTCTGGCTTCAAATGTTGCAGTGGTTTTCTGCTTAGCCCTCCATTTTGGCGCATGGTAGGCACCACAAAAGTTGGTTGAACAAACCTTGGAGTGAAACTCTAAATAACTCTTGGAGGCACCTCTAAAGCTGAATCAAAATTAGGTTCTGCTCAGTTTTGATATCTCTCTCATGGGAGCCCTTTAAAATAAAACAATCTAGAGCTTTTTGGGGGCAGGACTCTCTCTGAAAGCCTGATGAAATTTGCAACCCTCTTTTCACATGTGACAGCAACCCTCTTTTCAAAATGTTACATGCAAATTTTGTAAATTCCAGAGTCGTTTACAGACTCAGGTGGTCCCTCTCTGGTTAAGAATCTCAAGCAAACCTGTCTTTTTCGTGTTCCTTGATATGAATGGAGATACTTAATCAGAGGAATGCTGTGTTCATGACCTGAGGCATGGAGAGATGGACTGTCAGTAACTTATTTTGATGAGTTCCGTTCCTGCTCCCTCTGCAAAGATGTGCAGAAAACTCTAGAGCAAGGAGAGGAAGAGAAGTATAACGGTATCCAGTCGTTGGGGGTTGTTTGTTTACTGATTTTCTAGTTATCAATTTGATGTACAAATATTTATTTTCCTGGTTTATTTCCTCCCTTCTTCTCAGGGAAGATAACAATAGGAGATTTAAACCCCAAATGGTTCAGAGTGTACGTATTCCCATGCTTTCTATGCCTGCATCTGCTGAAAGTGAGCCCTACGGTATAGCCATTTTTAGAATAATCACATCTGTTTTCTTGTCAACACTGACAAATTAGACTTTGTCCCCTGCAGTATCTAAGACTTCCTAAGTGAAGGTGCTCTGCACAAATGTAGCGCTCAGGTCTGCATTCAGCTTCAGCTTCCAACTCTGCATAACTGCTTATGGATTACTTTCTGTGCGCCCTCAGATAAGTGATTTTCCAAACACTGCCCTGCGCAAACATTCGACTTGAAAAGAGTATGTGAAAGGGATGGGGGTGTGTTCAGATGAGGCTCCTAGGTCATTCGGTGTGGAATCCCACTAGGAAACAGCCGCCCTGCTTTTTCCACCGATTCAGCTTTGAACTTGCTGAAGCCAGTTCGATGCCATTCTGACCACGGCCAGTAGAGGCATGTTCGAGTTTCGGTAAAGCATTTTACAAGTCAAGCAGCTTTGTAACTGAGCCAACAGGAGTTCGCTCCTTGGTGAGTCACAGATAGAAACTGCAAGAGATGAGTTGTCGCGCAAAGGACATTTTATCTGCAGCAAATAAGGAGGTCACCAATAACTTCCAACGCCGTGACTCTGCGAGCAGGGGAGAATGGATTCCTTTTATTTAGGTTTAGAATGAATATTTAGATGGGAAGCCTTGTTGTGTGTGGAAGCCAGCATCAGGTTGCACACGCACCTTTAGGAAACGTGCTTATGCATCCATTGTACATGATGTTGGTGAGGCTGCTGGAGTCTGTGGGTGGAGATTTTAGTATTATAATGAGGCATAGGTAACTTTCGGTCACTCTGTGGGTTGTTCTGTGGTCCATCTGCACAGGTGAGTCCGGAGTTGAGTTCGCACTGGTCTGGGTGGTCTGGGCAGCCCTTCCTGCTTGAGGGGTATTTTCGTTTGCATCATGGGATGTTACACCCCTTGGGTCTTTTGCCTGAGTTAAAAGATAAGCTGGAAAGAAGAGCTTAAGGAACCATGTGCAACAAAGGTTGGTGGGGAGAAGCAGGTGAGCAGTAAAGGCCAGGTCCTGGGGTCTAGCCGGTGGCAGTTTTGAATTCTAGTGCATTACTTTCTGGGGAGAGAATGGCCTGGGTTTCAAAATTGAGAGATTTGTCGTGTACAGTACCTTTCATTAAAGGACAAATATTCAACCAAGTAATTTAAAGATCCAATTGGCTTTATTCAAGTCTTCGTGAATCAGGCAGCATCCCGTGTAACAAACAGTGTGCTCTGAGGAGCTGTACAACATAGAAGTCTTTTTAAAAAATGTTTTTTATTTATTTTTGAGAGACAGAGAGAGACAGTGCGAGCAGGGGAGGGTCAGAGAGAGAGGGAGACACAGAGTCTGAAGCAGGTTCCACACTCTGAGCTGTCAGCACCAAGCCCGACCCAGGGCTCGAACCCATGAACTGTGAGATCATGACCTGAGCCTGAGCCGAAGCCTGACGCTCAACTGACTGAGCCACCCAGGCGCCCCCTAGAAGGCTTTTATAGGCAGAAATGGGGCGGCACAAGCAAGTTACTAGCCGAAGGAAAGGATTTTGTTTTAAGCGGTCACTTTCTCTTAGTGCAGAGGGCAGGGGTCTTAGGCAGATAACCTCAGGAGTGCCCAACAACTGATTGGTTTAAAATTCTACTCCTGGGGGGCGCCTGGGGTGGCTCTGGGGTGGCTAAGTGTCCAACTTCAGCTCAGGTCATGATCTCACGGTTCGTGGATCTGAGCCCCGCCTTGGGCCCTGTGCTGCCAGCCTGGAGCCTGCTTCGGATTCTGTGTCTCCCTCTCTCTCTACCACTTCCCTGCTCACATTCTGTCTCTCTCTCTCAAAAATAAACATTAAAATAAATAATAAATAAATAAAATTTCACTCCTGGGAAAGGCAGAAACTGCAGTGAGGTTAAGTATTAAGTCTTGGTGGGCCTTAACCTCAGTGACTCCATTTTGGGTCTGTTCTCTCTTAGATGAGGGGTGTGTGCAGGCAAGCTAGACGGCTAATCTCACGGAGCCTGACGCGGAACGAAGGTGACCTTCCTCATGTTCTCACTTCCCCTGATTTGGTTGAAAACTCAGGTCTGTTTCTCTCTGTTGCGAGGTTGGTCTCTGAGTACAGAGGCGGGTGTACGCCTTCAGATGAACATGGAACTGCCACGGAGTGGAGCCCGAGGAGTCCTCTGTGGTGGGGGTGGGGGGGAGGGGACAGCTTTGATCTCTCACCCCCAGGTGCCCAGCATGAGGCAGACATAACAAACTGCACCTTTAAAGTAAGAACCTTGGGAGGACTTGTCACTTGCAGTATTTTTGCATAGGAGCTGGGGGGTAGAACATTGTGGCTGACAGTTTTCCCCACTCAACTAAACCCATAGATCTTTTTTTTTTAATTTTAAAGTTATTTTTATATATTTTATTAAAAAATTTTAACGTTTATTTTTGAGAGAGAGAGAGAGTATGAATGGGGGAGGGGCAAAGAGAGAGGAGGACAGAGGATTCAAAGTGGGCTCCATGGTGCTGACGGCAGAGAGCCCGATGTGGGGCTCGAACTCTTGAACCGGTAGATCGTGATCCCAGATGAAGTTGGACACTCAACCAACTGAGCCACCCAGGCAGCCCTTAACTAAATCCGTAGTCCTTTTTTATTTTTTTAATGTTTTTTATTAATTTTGAGAGACAGAGAGAGTGCGAACAGGGGAGAGTCAGAGAGAGAGGGAGGTACAGAATCTGAAGCAGGCTCCAGGCTCTGAGCTAGCTGTCAGCACAGAGCCCGACGTGGGGCTTGAACCCACAAACTGTGAGATCATGACCTGAGCTGAACCCGGACGCTTAACCAACTGAGCCACCCAGGTGCCCCTAAATCCATAGTTCTTTGATTGAATCTACTTCTCTTCAGAGATTATGGCCCATCTGAAGGACTTTATGCTTCTCTCTTGAGTGCTGTGGAGGACAGGATGCCTGCTCTCACAGTTTTGTTTTATTAGAAGCATTTATCACATGGCCCTAACTCTTACTTTTGTATTAAAATTTCCATATGGCATTTCTTAAAAAAGACATAAAGTAAAGGTCTTGTCTTATTGCAATATTTAAAAAATGTTTTTAAAATGTTTATTCATTTTTGAGAGACAAAGAAGGACAGAGCGTAAACAGGGGTGGGGCAGAGAGAGGGGAAGACACAGGATCTTCCCCTCACAGCAGGCTCCAGGCTCTGAGCTGTGAGCACAGAGGCCGATGCGGGGCTCGAACTCTCAAACCATGAGATCATGACCTGAGCTGATGTCAGGTGCTTAACTGATGAAGCCACACGGGCACCCCTTATTGTAATTTTTTTTTACATTGAAGTCTAATTCACAGGACATAAATTTAACGATGTTAGAGTGAAAAATTTCAGTGGGGTTTGATACATTCACAATGTTATGTGATCACCACCTCCATCGAGTTTCACAACATTTTCATCACCCCACAAGGGGACCTTGTGTCCGTTAAGTCGTTGTTTCCTGTTCTCTCCTTCCCACAGCCCCTGGCAACTAGCATTCATTCGGCCTCTATGGATTTATCTATTCTGACATTTCATGTAAATGAGATCATAGGACACATGGCCTTTTTGTCTGGCTTTCTCTTAGCATTATGTTTTTCAAGGTTCGTGTGCACTGTAACAAGTCTCAGAACTCCACTCCTTTTTATGGCCAAATAATATTCCTTTGGGTGGACAGGCCGAGTTTATTTATCGATGCATGTGTCGATGGACATTTGGGCTGTGCCTGCCTTTTGTTGAATGCTTTGTTTTGGAATTAGACACGAGCAAAGGACATTAATGTGACCTTCTTTGTTGGAAGTGTCACTCCATGGTACACATGGCAAGGCAGTGATGGCACTTCCACCGGAAATAGAGAAGAAAGTCCCATTAATTGACAAGCCAGCGGGGAAGCCTGGAACAACTCTGCTTTCTCACCTTTAACTCACTTTGGTTCTCAAGGTTAACTAGGCAAGGCATAATATCCAGTGATGACTCCAACCCAGCCTTGCTTCCCAGCTACTATTTAAAAAAATTTTTTTTAGACATTTGTTTATTTTTGAGAGACAGAGAGAGATCATGAGCAGGGGAGGGGCAGAGAGAGAGGGACACACAGAATCCACATCAGGCTCCAGGTTCTGAGATGTCAGCACACAGCTCGATGTGGGGCTCAAACCCACAAACTGTGAGATCATGACCTGAGCCAAAGCTGGACACTCAAATGACTGAGCTACCCATGTGCCCCCACAGATACTATTTGTAAAAATCATCAGTAGTTCAGTGGAATGTAAACATTTCCTTTCATTTGCCTGCTTGCTTTCCATAGAACATTTGTCTTTTTAAAAAAATTATTTATTTATTTATTTATGTGTGTTTATTTATTTTTGAGAGAGAGACTGAACTCGAGTGGGGGAGGAGAAAGAAAGAGGGAGACACAGAATCCAAACCAGGCTCCAGGTTCCGAGTTGTCAGCACAGAGTGCAATGCGGGGCTCGAACCCACAAACTGCAAGATCATGACCTGAGCTGAAGTCAAGGGCTTAACCAACTGAGCCACCCAGGCACCCCTGTCTTTTTTGGATAGATTTTTTTTTCAAGTCAGCTTTCCTCAAGCAATCCACAGTGAAATTCTACAAATGAATCACATTTCCTGTCACTTTTGGAGACAGAAAGTCTAAGATGGTGGAAACTCTCAGACCTCCAATTGAATTCCTTGAATGGCAATATTTTTCAGTGGGTAGCACATTACCACCGAGACTTGTTTCTTAAAGAATAATAGGAGCTGACCTATTTTCCTCCATTAAATTTTGATGTGTTCTCTTTTCTCTATTTAAAATACATGGACTCCGCTTCTAGAACTTCTTTTTTCCTGGCCCCATGGAGAAATCTACTCTGATGAGAGCTGGTCAAGCAGAGGGCATGCTCAGACCCAGACGTGGTTGTTTTTTTGGCGATTTTTATGTCATTCCATCTGAATGGAAGTTTCACTGGACATTCATCAGAACATCGCTGTAATTTGTAGGGAAGTGTCTCTAGGAGCCCCGGGTGGGTTGCCCAGGACAGAGCCTCTGTCTACTGCATCCAGCGGGAGCCTTTGAGGAGTCTTCTTTATCCTCATATGTCTCGAGGATTTATAGTTTGCATTCTAGTCTTGGAGAACGCAGACCTTATGAACCCCAGGGCGGTTTCTTTTGCTGCTGGTAATGTAGTTTGCAAACTTATTGCTTTCAAGAGATTCCTAATGTGGTCTTAGATATATGGTCTTATGTCAAATTCCAGTGAAGAAGTGAGGAATAATGCTCTCCCAGCCATTTCTAGCCTCAGGCTCTAGTTCCTAGCTTTACGGCAGATAACAAGAGAATAATGAAAGAAACAAATATTCTTAGGGCAATAGAAAAGTTGTGTGGGAACTTAGGGAAGCACAGTCATTTGTTTGCAGCCAAGGTGCTCACCACTCTTTTTGGTCCTCATCACACCCGGGCTCAGTCCACCATGTCTTAGTCACGCATTGATGTGTCCTGTGGGTGATTTAGAATCTAATATCCTTGGTTCTGGGCTCTACCCCATACCATCTGTGTCCTACTGAGCAAGTCACTTAGCCTCTCTGAACACCAGTCCCCTCATTATAAGGTGGCCATAATTCCTCAGGGTTACAATGAGGATAAAGGAAGATCATACATGTAAAATGCTTAGCCCAGACCCAGCTAATTAAGGGAGGGTCCATAAAAGGTGCTTATTCTTGGGATTTAGATAATTGCCAAGCTTGACAATTAACCTCAGTCTTTTGAGAAAAACATCTTGAGACCTGAAACATATGACGTAGTTTCTAATTAAGCATTCTTAATCCTGTCTACAGTAATGAGTGTGGTCTTAGGTTCTAGAGTAGCATAGTGTCGATCAATGGAGCAACCCTAAGTTCAAATGGAAAATCTGCTCTGCTGGAGGAAAGGTCCCAGAGATTCCAAGGCAGAATGGATGTGCATGAAACTGATTGACATTGACTGCTGAGAAGCAGGATTCTGTGGGCCAAGAACAACCATTCAGGAATTTTTAAAAAATGTGGTTGGCAATGATTCATAACCATTACATAGATCACCAGCAAGAATCTACCTTCCTGAGAATTCATATATGTGCTCAACAGACATTTATCCAGCTCTTAAGACCAGCCACGCAGAGTACTGACCCTGGGGGACAGAGTCCCTGTCATGAACTCAAGGAGCTCACAGTCTGAGCAGAATACACTGGGAGCAGAGATGGAGTACCTCACCCAGTGGGACCCCAATGTTTTCCGAAGTGGGGGACCCATGATCACACCCATGAAGGAATGAGGCAGGTGAATTCACAGCGAACAGTGAATTCTCTGCTGTAGGATCTCGGGTGGTTTTTGTTAGTCGCAGGCAAAAGAGTGTTAATTAGAAGAGACATCTAAGGAGGTAAAGTTGATTGTTAGGGGAATTTGAAGCAAAAAGTACAGTGACCACCACTCCCCCAAAAGCAAGAAAACCAAATCCGCACCACCAAGGAGGGGGATGGGCTGGACGCTGACTACAGGGAATAGAGGTGGGGGGTCCCTTGTGGTGACTTGGAGAGCCTTGAGCATTCAATGTTGCTGTGCATGGATGGGAAGGTTAGGGTGGAGACAGAAGAAATGGGCAAAGTGGCAAGGGCCACGCAGTCCTAGACCCCATCCCTAGGTGACAGGAAGTCACAGAAGGACTTTAGATACAGGAACAAAGAGGTCTAAGTATTAGTATTAGTTTTTTATTTAAACTTTGTTTGTTTACTTTTTATGTTTATTTATTGAGAGAGAGAGAGAGAACACAAGTAGGGGAGGGGCATAGAGAGGGAAAGAGAGAGAATCTAAGCAGGCTCCTTGCTATCAGTGCAGAGCCTGACGCAGGACTCAAACCCACAAACTGTGAGCTCATGACCTGAGCTGAAACCAAGAGTCAGACGCTCAACCAACTGAGCCCCCCAGGTGCCCCTTGTTTTTAAGTTTTTAGAAAATTACTTCTCTTTCATTGGTTTCCTTCTCTCTTGTTTTGTCTTCTACCTGGTCAATAAGGTAACTGGGTAAATTCAGTGGGGACGTGCCTCCCCTGCACTGAAGGAGTGATTGCAATGTCACAAAATGTCTTCCCGTCTGCCGCCAGTGGGCTCCTCTCAGGAATGGTGCTCTTAACTATGACTCATTTGGGAGCAGGCTTCTGAGCGGTATGCATGGGAGGCCACCTCTGCGACAGTGCTGTTGACTGGATTTCTGTGACCCCCTGGGATGTGTCAGCACAAGGTCAAGGTCAATTGTCATTTATTGGACTCTTTGCTTTCCTGGAAGCAGGTCACTTACTATAAGTCTATCAATTCCTTCCCAAGCCTCAATTTTTAAAAATGGCCCCTTTCCACATGTCCCCAAGGCATTTGTCAGTGCTGGTTTTTATTCTCATGGTAACTCTGCTCCTTTCTGTCACCTTAACATTACTAGCTTTTGGGGAGAATTCTGTGCCCACGGTCCCTCGTCTGTCATCCAGCCTCTCCTTCCTTGCAAACACAGATCCTGCTTGATTAATTGATTAATTAATTAATGATCCTTTGCTCTTCTCATTTCATGTTCCTTTAACAATTCTTTTTGGCTCATTAGATGTCTTTTTTTTTACATTTTTAAAAATGTTTTTCTTTATTTTTGAGAGAGAGAGAGAGAGACAGACAGAGCATGAGTGGGGGAGGAGGAGAAAGAGAGGGAGACAGAGACTCTGAAACAGACTTCAGTCTCTGAGCTGTCAGCACAGAGCCCGACATGAGGCTCAAACCCACGGACCGTGAGATCATGACTTGAACTGAAGACGGACGCTTAACCAACTGAGCCACCCAGGTGCCCCACCGATGTTTTAAATTAATATGCTTTTGGCTGCAAGTAACGAAAACACATTTGGGCTGGTTTCAGCAAGAATTCTTTGGGAGAGTGTTGGGGTCTATGACAGAACCCGCAAACAGGGATACGACTGTGCCTCAGCATAGACAAGACCCAGTCTCTAGAAAATTGATACCAGCAGTGCCTGCAATTTATAACTCTGCCTCACCCGCCCTGGTAAGGGTACGCTGCCTCTCTCGGTCTTCATTCCAAATTTCTGGGACAGTGGGTTTTGGTCTGTGTCGGGGGGATGGGGGGAGGTCACCCTGTATGAGCATGGCCGTTCCCACCGCAAGCTCACGGCTAGAGAGGAAGAGGCAATTCCTCAAAGATGGTGCGAGACAGAAACCAATTAGACGTCAAATCCGATTATCTGAAATTACAGTTTGGCTATGGTTTTCAGTAGAGGTTAGAAACTTATTTTTCTGGCTGGCATTTGAGGAGAAGACCTTACTGCCCTTTCTAAGTCTTGTAAAAGTCATTCAAGTTATTATGTTTATTCTTCTCTTCCCTTTCTTTGCACGGATCTCCTTCTTCTTGACCCTTCCAATCAAAACAGTCTACAGTCCTTTCCCTTGGTGGTTCTTCATTACTTTAAACTTAGAAGTGTGTGCATTTACGTGTGTGCGTGTGCATGTGTGTGTGTGTGTGTGTGTTTGCAGACTGAACTGAGCCTGGTATTCAGGCATGTCTGCACATGTGTGACAAAGCGCAGGCAGAGGGCTACCGACAGGAGGGGGAGGGAGGAGAGGGTTTTGTATTGGAGCTCAGAGAGAGCCTGGATTGCGGAGGAAGCCATGGCCTTGGTATTTGCCTCCATTTCAGGCTCCAGAACTTGGTGTCAGCCCTGTACGGAGTGTGGCTGCTGGCAGAGGCTGGCGAACTGGTGAGGTTTTGGGGCGCAGGTTGTGCTTCCCTCTCCTGCACGGCACAGTGTGTCCCGGGCCTGGTGATGACCGGCTCCTGGAGGGGAGCGCTGCTGAGAGCACCGGCTGATGGCGCTCTCAGGATGGCAACTCGCGCTCGTGGTCGTTTGTGGTTACAATCAGAAGACACCCACCTCACACTGGTCTGAGCACCAAGGGGGCCTAACTGGTGTCCGTACTGTCCAGTGCGGGACAGATCTTCAGGATGGACGAGGCGTTTCAACAAGGGTGCGTGGGCTCTCCGTCTCTCTGGGCAGAGGCCTCCTGAAGAAAGATGTCCTCTCCTTTTATTTATTTATTTATTTATTTATTTTTGTTTTTGTTTATTTATTTTTGAGAGACAGAGAGAGAGTCAGTGTGAGCAGGGGAGGGTCGGAGAGAGAGGGAGACACAGAATCCGAAGCAGGCTCCAGGCTCTGAGCTAGCTGTCAGCACACAGTCCGATGCGGGGCTCGAACCCACGAACCATGAGATCATGACCTGAGCTAAAGCCGGATGCTTAATTGACTGAGCCACCCAGGCGCCCCTTTCCTCTACTTTTAAGGAAACATGCTGCCAGTTTTCCAGATTCACATCATCCCAGGATAACAAACTCGGTGGCACAATAACTTTTCTCTCCTGTTATTTACGGAGATCATCTGTGGGTGACAAGGCTCGGGGCAGTCCCCACTCTCGGCCCAGTCATTGGTGCTGGGGAATGGGACTCCCTGGTGGGCTGAGTCCAGGTTGAGTGCCCAGTGTCATGGCCGTGTGCTCGGACTGTGGCCCTCCCAGCATTACAGGGCATGGAGGAGGGGCCCCGAGCAGACAGGTCACCTCTCCACTATAGCATTGTCCTGACAGGCGTCCTGTCAGTGGCCAGCCACAGGGAGGTGCCACCTCGAACAGCTGTTTAGAATGCAGACATCAAAGAGAGGAGGGTGGAGAGGCTAATGTTGAGAGGACTGCACATAAGCATATGTGAGATGCCCCGGGGAACCTCCAAAATGCAGAAGGGACCAGGGTTCCACGCTAGCCTGCAAAATTGAAAAGATCTTTGGTGGCCAGCCATAGTCTGGGAAATGATGCTCCTTTATGGCCTGAATTGTCGTAGTTGATGTAATTCTAGAGCGTGAGATGGCACATTTATTCAGGACGTGTAATCGAGTGCCTGTCAGTGTGGAGTGCACATTTGATACTTGTGGTCATGAAAATCTGAAGGAAGTCCAGGCATCCCAGCCACGTGGGTCTCTCCAGAAATGTTCCATTATAGGCTCGGGCTAAAGAGGGTTGGGGTTTTGCTAGGTGAGCACAGTGGAGGGAGAGAAGAACCAGGGAGTTAAGAGCATGTGCAAGAGTGTGTCTAGTGCCAAACTGTGGAATTAGATGGGCAAGGAAGTGAGGATGGGGGATGGGGGTTCTGGGTAGTGAAAAAGTGGCCAGATCGATGGACTGGAAGAGGTCTTTGCTGGAGAGAGAGAATACTAGAGAAGGTGAATGGAAGGAGAAGAGGGGACGTTCAAAGAGCTAGATGTTTGACATTGGGTTTTTTAAATTAATTTGATTTTATTTTAATATTTTTGTAGAGAGACATCACAAGTGGTGGAGGGAGAAAAAGAATTTCAAGCAGGCTCCATGCCCAGCATAAAGACTGACAAGGAGCTTGATCTTATAACTGAGATCATGACCTGAGCCAGAATCGAGAGTTGGACTCCCTCCCCCAACCAACTGAGCCACCCAGGCACCCCTGACATTGAGACTTTCTTATTAAAATTTTTAAATGTTTATTTATTTTTGATAAGACACAGCATAGGAGTAGGGAAGGGGCAGAGAGCGAGGGAGACGCAGAATCAGAAACAGGCTCCAGGCTCTGAGCTGTCAGCACAGAGCTTGGCGTGGGGCTCGAACTCACAAACTGCAGGATCATGACCTGAGCTGAAGTTGGAGGCTTAATGGACTGAGCCACCCAGGAGCCCCTGAGATTTTTGACATGACATCATTATTGGTGACGATTCCAGTTGTGAGGCTGCGGTGTGGTAAAGGTAAAGGTAAAGGAAAAGATGCTTGACACCAAGATGATGAAACCAAGGGATGGTCAGAGTGAGGGGTGGGTCTTCCAGGTGGATGTTGAAATCACCGGAAGTAATTATAACAGTGGCAGGAGGGGAGAGGGAGGAAGACAGACGCCAAAAGTCATCGGTGCATGGGCAGGTGTGACCAGGAAGGTGGGAGGGGAAAACCGTAAGAAGAGGAAAGTCTGTATTTTAAGTCAGGCCGAACAAATGTGCCCTCATATCCCTGTTTTTGGGCAACATGGTAGCAAACTGCCAAAATATTAACTTTATTCGTGTAGATTCCCTACCTTGTTCCATAAAAGATATTAAAGCCTCTATAAGAATACATTTAGTTTAACAAGATACAAAAAAAGATGAGTAAAGAAATTGGGGTCAAAAGGAAATAAGTGTATGGGAAATTTTGATAAAGCCCTAAGTAAGGTTAGCACATAAAGAGACCGAGGTATGATCCTGAACGTGAGCTTCTCGGCCTCCAAAGCACTGGAATAAACAAGATTCATAGCATGAAAAAGATTAAGAATTAACCAGTGGTTTAGAGAAGCATCTCTCTTCTTGCTACTGGGAGCTGAGAAATTTCTCCTGTGGGTCTTCAATAGGAGACCCAGGGCAATGTAGCAAATAATATCCTCAAAACCATTCCTATAGAACATATAATAATATATAATAATGAGCTTCCCGCTTGTTTCTCATAGCATCTTTCAATGTAGGTCAACAGGGTGGGGAAAAGGTATGGTTTAGTAAAAACGTTTGTATGGGAAACAAAAATGGTTCAATTATTCTTCCCAAGGTCTGGCGGACTCAAAAGGTTGCCTTTCATGTGAAAGGCAAGAAGGGACAGCGTGTTCTCCGGGCTGTCTTTCATCAATATTATTTCTTACAGGTTAGTGAGTGTCGCTAAGTATAGACTAACAGTGAGTCTGATGTTCTGTCCTCTGACAAAGAGCGAGGTGGGGGTAGGGAGGGCCTCCTTTTCTTTTTCAATTTAATATTTTGTTTGTTTTTGAGAGAGCACAAGCAAGGGAGGGGCAGAGAGAGATGGGGGCGGCAGGGGATCTGGAGTGGGCTCTGTGCTGACAGCAGAGAGTCCAATGGCGGGGCTTGAACTCATGAGCCGCAAGATCATGACGTGAGTCGAAGTGGGACACTCAACCGACTGAATCGCCCAGGTGCCCCAGGGTAGGCATCCTTTTAAGCAAACTGGGGAGTCTGAGCAGGGTTGTGCCTGACCTGGGGGCTGGCCTTGCCTGCTCCTGGAGGTGGGTCCTAGTAGTCTATGTGAGAAGGGCCAAAGGGTTCCTCAGAAAGCGATTCTGGGTCTGTTCTGACAACACAGATAATGGGTAGTTAAAGCTCCAAAATTCTATGTCATCTTAGCTAGGAACATGCTAAGGGTTCATGGTCAAGACAAGCTTCTTGCCTTCCCAGAGCTTGTTTTCTAGCGGGCAGAAGACAGAGAGCAACCATGTAAATGAATAAATAAAACGATATTGCAAGTTGTGCTGAAGGCTTGGACGGAGATAGGATGACAGGAGAGGGGAGGTCTTTACTTTAAATGAGGTAGGAGGGGACATTTAAGCCGTGACCTGAACAAGACCCTAGCTTTGCAAAGGTCCAGAAGAAGAGCCTTTAGGAAGAGGCAATGGTAAGAGCAAAGCCAGAAAGGTGTGGTGGGGAGGGAACTAAGGGTAAGATCTGTGGAGCTGGGGGCTCAGCTGGCAATGGGAGAAGCCTGGAGCTGAGGCTGGGAGGCAGGGAGGCCAGCTGGAGGGGCCCTGGTGGCCCCAAGACAGTCTTAGTTGTCACCAACTTGAAGCACTGTATCTTGTTTTTCATCTCCTTTCAAAATGTCTTGGTTGTTGGGGCGCCTGGGTGGCTCAGTCAGTTAGGCCTCCGACTTTGGCTCAGGTCAGATCTTACGTTTGTGGGTTTGAGCCCCGCGTCAGGCTCTGTGCTGACAGCTAGCTCAGAGCCTGGAGCCTGCTTCCGGTTCTGTCTCCTTCTCTCTCTGCCCCTCCGCCTCTCATGTTCTGTCTCTCTCTGTATCAAAAATAAATAAAACATTAAAAAAAAATGTCTTGGTTGCAAAGTGTGCCTTTAGGGAGCTCAGTGACTGACTTTGTCCAAGTTGGTAAACGTAAGAGTGGGGAGTTAAAAGGTAGAGACAGCAGAGTGAATGTTATGGCCTGTGAATTGTATCTTAATTAAAAGAAATCGTGAGGGCAAGGACCACCTCCTCGTGACCAATGTGGCATAGATCCAGTTGGTGGTCGATAAATCATTTTGATGCTTATAAAGAAAAGGTTGGAGGAAGCCTATTAAAAAAGCCGTAATTCTGGCTTCCTGAGAGGTGCTCTCCAGCTTCTCTGGTGGTCCTTACCTGGCTCAGCCAACTGTCCGTCTCAGCTCCTTCCTCTTTGTGAAGATGTCCTGTGCGTCCAGGGGATGCTCTCTTTTGGTTCCACAATCAGAGTTGTTCCTCGGGTTCTGTCTTCCACAAGAGGTATCGAGTCATTGGGAAAAAAGAAAAAAGTGAAAAAAGAGGAAAAGGGTCGGTGGGGGGGGGGCATGACCCACTCTTACATTTATCCTCCGGGAAGAGCCCTACTTTGTTAAAGGGAGGTTCTTGCCAATCCTGATTGTTGAGGTTGTGAGAAAGTAACTGACGGAGCATCAGGTTGTGATAACCCAAGGCTCGCATCATAGACTATTTTAAAGGGGGTTTGTGTCCCACCCTTTGTCTCACACACAGAAGTGCTGACGACCGTTCCAGGCGGTGATAAGGTGTGGTGATGGGTGGGGCGGGGTGAAGATGGTGATCACACTGGCTGATGCCTCATCTTGAGTGACTATCACCCCTTACTTTAAAAAAAAATTTTTTTTTAATGTCTTTTATTTATTTTTGAGAGACAGAGGGAGACAGCATGAGTAGGGGAGATTCAGTGAGAGAGGGAGACACAATCTGAAGCAGGCTCCAGGCTCTGAGCTGTCAGCACAGAGCCTGACGTGGAGCTCGAACCCACGAACCGTGAGATCATGACCTGAGCCGAAGCCGGCTGTTCAACCGACTGAGCCCCTATCACCCCTTACTTGAGCAGCTTCCCAAGAGACATATGTGCCAGGAGCACAAGGTTGGCCAGGACACACTCACTCAGATGGTGGGGAGTTGTCCCACACCCCGGTTAATTCCCGTGGGGGAGAGGAGGCAGGCTGCGCCCAAAGATCTCCCTTTCTCCTCGCTCCCAACTGCACCTGCTGGGGACACTGACAGGGACATGCTGTTGGGGAGGAAAGATCATTTCCCCCCTACCCTTCTGGGTTCTTGGCTGACACCCCCTTGTACTAAAAGGTGAATAGGAGAAAAAAATCCCACATTTTATTTGGATATACGGGACCTTCCGGGAGCCCCACAAAGATATGAGGCTCCAAAAGCAGCCAGACAGTTGAGGCTGAGCGGAGGAAAGGGGTGTGAACCTTCAAGGC
Source organism: Helogale parvula (assembly GCA_004023845.1). NCBI lineage: Eukaryota > Metazoa > Chordata > Mammalia > Carnivora > Herpestidae > Helogale > Helogale parvula. Next base: position 79,833 of record PJEM01007449.1, on the reverse strand, counting down.
GGGGAAGGCAACTCGCAGGAAAGTGAGAGAGGAAATGTTTGGGAAAACAAAGGTTGCAGAGAAGTCTCTCGGTGAGAAAGAAAGTCTGGGAATAGCTCTCTGGTACAGGCCCCCCTTTCTAATGGAAATTTCCCTCATGAAAGGGCAACTTCTCTTCTGTTTTCCGAGTTTCTCCTGTGTCTGCAGTTTCTCAAAATGATCAGCTCAAAAATAATCCTTATGCCTAAGAGAAATATTTTGGAGTGGCATATTCTGCTCCCCTTCAAGGCCGAAGGAAGTGGCAAGGAGGAGAGAGGCTGTAAGGTCTATGTAGAGTAGACTCAGTCCTTCCAATGCAGGATTTTCTGGGTGGGGCCCCCCTCCCACCCCCCGACCCCCCCAAGCCTCTCACCCCTCAACTCTGACTTGCAAGAGGAAGTGAGTGCTTGTAATATTTTTCTCTTACAGGGACCCTTACTCTTTGTATGCAGTTGATTTAGGGAGTCCCTGCCGTTTCTTCAAAGCAGATTAAAACAAGTTCTCTGTTTCCTTTTGTTTTGTTTAGCAAACACATTCTTCCCTATGATACACAGGGAAGCTTCAGCTGGGAACAAATCATGATCACAGATGCCCAAGGAGAGGCCTGTGTGCCAGTGATGGGCTGGGTGGGCCTCTTTGGCTAGCGCCTTCTCTACTGTGTTGATCCCTTCCCTGTAGGACAGATAAAATCCTGTTTGAGGGGCGTCTGGGTGGCTCAGTCAGTTAAGCATTGGGCTTTGGCTCAGGTATGATCTCGTAGTTCGTGGGTTCCAGCCCTATGTCAGGCTCTGTGCTGACAGCAAGCTCAGAGCCTGGAGCCTGTCTTCAGATTCTGTGTCTCCCTCTCTCTCTGACCTTCCCCTGGTCACTCTCTCTCTCTCTCAAAAATACATTAAAAAAACATTAAAAAAAACCCCCGTCCAAACAGCTGATTTATAAAGTGATATTCTTCAATTTCAGGTAACTCCCCCCTTCTTTATTTACTGTATTTTTAATTCTAGAATGGAAAGCAAAAGTGGTTTCATGTTGTCCCTTGCAGATGGACAAAAGAATGGTCTTTGAAAGACTAATTTGTTTTGAAAAAGTAACTTTAAATATTACATAAATAGTTCATGCTTTGTTGTAAAATATTCTATCATTACTAAAGTTGATACAGTTATTGAATAAATTGCCTTCCTTTCTCCCCAAATTTGGTTCCTCTCCGAGGACTGAGGAATGTCAGCAATCAATGGCTATGCCTTCAGTTTCCCCTGCATTTATAGACCCTCCTACCCATATGTGGATACAAACACGCACATACAATTATCTTACTGTTTTCTAGTGTTCTCCCTAATGTTACTGTTCTGTGCCTTTATTTATAAAAAAGTATTTAGTTTGAAATAATCACAAATTCAGAGGAAGTTGCAGATGGTACAGAGAGATCCTCTGTGCTGTTAACCCAGTTTCCCCTGCAGGGAAAACCGGCCCAAAATAGTGACCTATTGGTTATTGTGAATTAAAGTTACTTGAGAAACAGCGCAAGATCAGTCTGTCTTCCTTTGTGCTCCGGAGCGCAGGAAGTAAATCTGCCATGTGAGAGGTCCCCTCCCCTTACCGGGAGAGTGGAAGGCATCCTTGTCACAGGGACGGGGAACTTAGGGCTGAGAAAGTTGTATAAACTCTGAACTTCTTCACCAATTTCCTGTTCCAAGCCTCAACCCCTCTGTCTTGTCAATTCTTCACACATTTATCATTTCTTTCTCTAGAAGGTGGAAGAGCTTCCTGCTTTGGTCACTTCTTTGAGTCTTATATTTTTTTATAGGGCTCCCCCATTCATACAGTTAAATTTTCTCCCGTTAATCTGTTTTCGTCAATTTAGTTATTAGACCAGCCCGAGAACCTAGAAGGGAAGAAGGAACGTTTTTTCCTGCTCCTACGCTCCCAATGTCAAAACCAGGCAACTGACATCGACACAGTGTAGTTCTGTGCCATTGGATCACATGCGTGGGTTTGTGTAACCGCCACCACAGTCAAGATACAGAACTACTCCTTTACCACAACAATGTCCCTTGTGTTACACTTTTGTCGTCACGCCTCCCTCTGTCTCCTGCCCCACTCATCCATATTGTTTTTCAAAAACATGGCTTGTTATACACTCGGTACTTCCTGAAGTACACTTTGCTCTCCCCTCCCCCCCCAACAGTAGGCCTGGAAAGTTTTCATATTGGCCTGGAGATTGACCTGGGGATGCTTAACCTTTGCATACTGTTCTGTGTGGGCAGCTCTTACCTACTGAAGGACCCGTAGTTTCCTTTTTTTTCCCCCTCCCACATTATGGCTGTTATCAACAAATGCTGAAGTAAGTATCTTTAGGCATTTAATGCAAGTTTGTGTGTAGGATCAAGTCCTGTGAATGAGCCTTCCGTGCCAAAGGGTGTGTATGTGGGTTTAATGTTTATTTACTTTTGAGCGAGCGAGAGAGAGAAACAGTATGAGGCATGTCTTGGGGGGCAGTGGAGGGGGACACAATCTGAAGCAGGCTCCAGGCTCTGAGCTGTCAGCACAGAGCCCAAGGTGGGGCTCGAACCCAAGAGCAGTGAGATCATGACCTGAGCCGAAGTCGGATTCTTAACCGACTGATCCACCCAGGCGCACCATGAATGTGTGTATTTTATGGATAGATACTGTCAAACTGCACTCTGCAAAGACTGTATCAGGGCGCACGCTTATCAACGGTGCCTGAGTGGGAGGTCCTGCTTTATGGAATGAATTAAAGGCTGGCAGCAAGCTTTCTTTCCTATTTTAATTAATTTCCTCTTTTGGAGTAGAGCAGGGTCTCGGTATAGATTCCTTTCGCAGTAGCCTAGCTTGTCTACACACGCATTAGTGTCCTCCGGCCGCCGTAACCCACTGCTATGAACTGGCAGCTTAGAACAATAGTAAGGTATTGTCCTGCAGTTCTGGAGACCGGAAGTCTGAAATCGATGGCGGGGCCAGCTCCCTGTGAAGGCTCTCAGGAAGGTCAGGCTTCTCCCCTAACTTCCGGGGCTTCCTTGGCTTGTGACAGCAGAGCTGCCCGGCTCACGTGGCTTCCTCCCTGTGGGTGTCTATGTCCAGGTTTCCCCTTGAGTAAGGCCCCGAGTCGTGTTGGAGGAGGGGCTCACCTGACTCCAGTGTGGCCTCATCTTAACTAATTACATCTGCGAAGACCCTATTTCAAAGAAGGTCACGTTCTGAGGTCCTGGCGGCTAGGACTTCACCATAACCAATATTTGGAGTGGGGACCCAGTTCCACCCACAGCAGCATCTTTCACAAATGAGAACATGTCACTGTCCGACGGGCAACAGAATATTTTGTTTCCTCCCTCTGGCCAACATACCTGTCACCCTCCCCGTGTCTAACTGCAGGCCCCACCTTTGACGCAGCCACCCAGAGGCGGACCCCCTGTGCTTTCACTTTCTAGATGCTACAGTGACACGTGGCGTGTCTAGAAAGAATGAAGTCAAACTGAGGTGACTTCAGGAGACCTGTGTTCAGATTCGGGCAAAACCAGGTAAGGAATCCCGAGAGGACTCTGCCTGCCTGGTAGGTTCCCATTGGGTCCAAGTGTGCAAACATACGCAGCTCAGACATGCTTTGGCAGAGGTCTTCATGACCGTGACTGAAGTATATGAGCTGAGACTAACAAGCCCGTATTCTGAAATAGCAATCTTGGGGCACCCGGGTGGCTCAGTCGGTTAAGCGTCCGGCTTCTGCTCAGGTCATGATCTCACGGTTCGTGGGTTCGAGTCCCGCGTCAGGCTCTGGGCTGACAACTAGCTCAGAGCCTGGAGCCTGCTTCGGATTCTGTGTCTCCCTCTCTCTCTGACCCTCCCCTGCTCATGCTGTCTCTCTCTCTCTAAAATAAATAAAGACAGTAAAAAAAAAAAAATGAAATAGCAATCTTAACAAAGTGGTCTTAGGTGCCAGGCATTGCCCGGAGGTACAAATTCACTTAATCCTCACGATACACCTACAAAATAGGTTCTATTAATGACTTCAAGAGACAAGTAAGTGGGGGAGGGAAAAAAAATCTTTTTCCTCTCCCCATCCTTGGTTCCACTGGGTCCTTGTAAATTAGACTAGCAAAAGACAGACTGACAAGAGAAAAACAGTTCATTTACGTGTGTGGCCCACGTCATGCAGGAGAAAGCTCAATGATGGGCAACTCAAAAGGGGGGTTAGAACTTGGTCTTAGCAAAGAATATCTTAACAAAGAACAAAGAATATCTAGAGAAGTAACAAGACAGGAAAACGCCTTCTAGGCATCCAAGGGCAGCAAACTGGGGAAGGTAAATGTATGGAAGAAGCAAATGGAACATAAGAGTTCTTGTGGAGGGCTCTCTTGGCACCAACTTCCTGTCTTGTTCGTGGCCGTAAAACTTCCCTGCGAGGGGGCATTGATGACAGTCTTCATTTCTCAGAAGTGTCTGCCTCTAGTCAGCTAAGAGGAGGCTTTTTCTGCATCTGTTGAGTCTCCAGCTCAAAAGAATTTTTATGCCAAAGCGGCAGATCTTGGGGAAGCGTGTTCTGTGTTCACACAACTTCTCCGGTCGGTGCTGACTTGGAAGCTGGTGGCCGTTGGCCAAGTCCTGACCGATCAGGGCAGGCAGCCACAGGGGCTGTCAGCGTTCTCCCCTTGGACGGTGGCCTGGTCCTTCCAGTCCCCATTTGTATACTCTGTTTCTCCAGTGCTGTCAGGAGTGGGGTCTGATGGGCTATTGGGGGTTCTCCTTGCTGCAGAGTTAGGGCAATCAGCCTTAGCCTGTGTGGTCAAAGAAATAAGCTGAGTCTAATCCAGAGTCCCTTCTCACCGAATGTGTTCCCTCTGTCGGGCGTTGATGTTGCCTCCGGCCCTGCCCTGTGGAGTGGTTGAAGGATGAGCTCACGTCCTTGCTGTCTGTGGCACGTGCTGCTCCCTTCCAGTCTTCTCTGGGAGAGAATCTTCTCTGTGGCCGTGTGACGCTGGGTTCTTCGCCTCTCCCATCCCAACCCGCCGGGACCACTGAGAGCCTCCCTCCTTCTACACAGGGCAACGTTCTCCTACATGTTGTACAGGGTGGGCAGCCTTTGAAGCCCTTGGAATGTTCTCGTGCAGTTCCAAGTACATTCACAGATGCCTAAGCTCGAGGCTTTATGCAGGGGCTTTGCTGTGAAATCCTATCGTGCTCACTGTTGTAGGGCCTTGACTTGCACTTTTGTTGGAGATTTTTGTTTTTCTTCTGCTTTAGGTCCTCACTGGGATGTAAGTGAGTCTCCAGCATTGCGTTGGCACCCAGTGTGTTGGAAAGGCACAGGACCAGGTGCCGGAGAGCGGGAGACCCAGGCGCATAAACAGGCCCTCGGGTTGTTGGCTGGTCATGGGCTGTAAGACGGGAGTACAGCTGATGGCTTTGAGATTTTCAGAGCTGGAAACCATTTAAAACTGATTGTGCTTGATGGATGAATGGTACGTTTACACCAAAGAACGTTTTAATTCAGCTGGCTTTTGTTGAAGTCTCCGGGCTCTGAAGTAAGAGTGGTGGGTGTGGAACGGGCAAGGTAGGTCAGGACCCTCTGGGACTTCAGCGTTTGCTTCAGGAAAGGGACAAAAACGCCGAGTCTGTCTGATCTTAGGTCTGCTGTGAGGAAGGGGGCCAACTTTCTGAAAGCCAGTTTGCAGAAAGCTGGTAGCATGGCCAGTCAGCTTCAGTCCAGTTGACTCAAGAAAAAACAAATTGTTGTATGCAAGTTGGCAGATACTGTTTTAAAATAGCTGGTTTTGTTTTAGCACGTGGTGGCCTGCAAGCTGCTTGCCAGAATTGGGGCTTAGTTTTTGGCGAGATGGGGGTATGCCGATAATAGTGACAATGTTGAATTTTGTCTGAGCCCTCTTCTACTGAAAAGCAGTGCTGACCGAGAAACCTCCCAGTCTTTTGTGTTCTGAGAAAGGGCTAACTGCTCTCCGTGTTCCAGCATATTCCAAAATAGGAACCACCTCCACCCTTCCTCAGGACTCCTCAAAGAATGGAGGGTGATTCCCTTGCCTATTTGCCTCTAGAAAATGCAACGCCTCCTTTCTTTTCTTTGAGACGTTCCTCATTAATGGACATCTTCCTTATAACACTGGCTTGAATAAAACCGTTGTCTTCATTGCTCTGGGAATTCTGTCTTTCCCACTGGACAGACACTAGCAGGGCCTGAGGGGGAGGTCACATGGCCAGCAAGGAGCCTGAGGCAGGCAGCGCATTCTTTGGAATGTCAGTGAGCCCGCCATATGCAATTGAAGATGTTGGCCAGGAGATGGCGGGCATCCAGACCAGAGACGGACCTTAACAGTTAGGATGTTTGCCTTATAAGACCAGGCCCTGCTCCAGTGTTAGAACAACCCAGAGCTGAGCTTCCTAATGGGCAGTGCCCACAGGTGTGCTTAAGCCAAGCATCTGGCTAGAAAGTGATCACAAACAGGTTGGTTTGAAGTTAGGTGTAGAGGCACCAAGGGCATGACTCATTGAGTATAACTTTCAGCTTTGTACCTGGTGCGAGGTAGAGACAGATTTAATAACTTATTCACTGCTTTTTAGTTGGGAGAAAACATATATTTTTCTCTTATGAAGAACAGAGTTCCCCAGGCACTTGAGATGATTTTATTCACGCTATTGCAGTTGGGACAATGTCCAATAATGAGGGAATGTCTCAGAGAAGAGAGAGAAAAATTGGAGTTTTATGAAATAAAAGAGTCATCAGGGCACCTGGGTGGTTTAGTTGGTTAAGTGTCCAACTCCTGATTTCAGGTCAGGTCAGGGTCTCACAGTTTTGTGAGTTTGAGCCCCACATTGGGCTCTGTGCTGTTAGTGAGAGCCTGCTTGGGATTCTCTCTCTCTTTCTCGCTCTCTCTCTGTCCCTCCCTCGCTCTCCCCCTTCTCCAAATAAATAAACTTTAAAATAATAAAATAAAATAAAATAAAATAAAATAAAATAAAAGAATCATTGAGGAAGGGTGGAGGTGGGTCGTAGCTTGGAATATTCTAGAGACGAGTGGTCCTTTCTCCCTTAGCCCTTCCTCAGAACACTGAGGACAGAAGGCAGAGATTTCTCATCCATCGCTGCTTTCCAGGAGCACAGGGTCCAGGTAAGATTTGACACTGTCACTTGCAGTGCACAGTCTTTGAAATGAAAAACTGATGGCGGGCTCCTTCTCCGCTACTTCCAGCTCCAGGTGTCTGGACACCCTTCAGAGCGGTGTAGACATTTCCACAGGGCTGCTGTAATATATATATTTTTTAAAGTCGAATCATGTTGTTCCCTAGAAGCAGTTCAAGCGTCTGCGTTATCTGCCCACAAATGAATCCTTTGTCTCTAAATGCATCGTGATTAAAGCTTCCCCCACATATAATGATTTCTTTACAAAAACTACCTTCATAATTAGCATTTCTGGAGAAGGGAACGAAAGTAATTATGGCTGGATTCACAAATCTTTTCTCTATAATGTTTTTGACTAGAGTTTACATCTCTGAATTCTTAGGTGCGACAAATCCAAATGCCTTTCTAATTAAGGGCATTTTAATTCTCCTTGTCTCCTTCGATGAGTCACCATCTATTCCGCTTGAGCCTCTGGGGCATTCACAAAGAAGTCAAATTGCAAAGGTACAAGATGACAATGACTAACACATCAAGGCCTTGGGAGTCAGCTCAGAAAGCTCTGGTTCACCTCTCTGATGGGGATGATTTTAGCTGGGATAATTTAGCATTTTGTTCACATCCGTGGTGGGAATCACTGTGTCCTCACGCGGCACTGATGAGACAGCTGCATGTCCATGGGTTCACTCTTCTGAAATTGAGGAATAGGCTTCCTGCTCTTATAATTGAAAAGAGGCATGAGGCAAGGAGATAATATCCAGAGGGATTTGGATCTAGGAAGTGTCTTGGCTTCATGTTTCTCAGATAGGCACATGGGGATGGGGGTGAGCTCACTGGTCATAATGTCCCAAGGCCTTGACTCTCCTTCAGACCTCTACTCTTGTGACTAAGAAAAAGAAATGAGAATGAATAATGCATGACATATGGAAACTTGGAACTCAAGAGAGAGAGGCCAGAGAATGAAATCCTGTTTATATTTAAAACAGAACAAATGTTTAATGAATGGTTTAATGGGTTCAGCCGCACTGGGTCAAGTGCTTAAGATAAGCCCAAATACCAGCCCTTGCATTTTTGATGCTGTGTTGACTGTGGACCAGGCACTGTGCCATGTACTTTATATCTAGTAGCTTTTTTCCATTTTTGCATCATAACTGTGGAGTGGGTATTATCAATCCTGTGTACATATGAGGAAACTGAGGCTGAGAGAGATTAAGCCACTTGTCCAAGGCCAAGGGCATTGCTGGGATTGGAATCCAGGTCCCTGCTGACCAGTATCTGCAGTTGGGCTGGGAAGTGAAGACACAGTAATATGAAAAAGTAATAATTCACAGAATATGTGATAAATGCTTCAGAAATGGAGAGCTGGTCTTGGCCGGAGGAGGTGGAGGCAGAGAGCTTTCTATAGAGGGGTATCTGCACGAGACTTAAGAATAGGAGCAGAGGGATGCCTGGTTGGCTCAGTCAGTTAGGAGGCCATCATTGGCTCAGGTCGTGATCTTGAGGTTTGTGAGTTTGAGCCCCATGTTGGGCTCTGTGCTGACAGCTTGGAGCCTGCAGCCTGCTTCGGATTCTGTGTCTCCCTCTCTCTCTGCCTCTCCCCTGCTCATGCTTGTCACTCCATCTCTCAAAAATAAATAAATGTTAACAAAAAAAAAAAATAGGAGCAGAGTCAAGTGCCCTCTTCAAGGGCAGGAGGTGGGAGAGGGATACTCTAAGCTAGTGGTTTTCACGTTTAAAAGTGCATCAGAACCATTTGCCTTCTCAGAACAGCTTGCTGGACCCCACCTCCAGAGATTCTGATCTGGTAAGTCTTAGAGAAGGACTTGGAATTTGCATTTTTAACTGGTTCTCAGGTGATGCTGATGCTGCTTGTCCAGGGACCACACTTTGAGAACCACTGCTCTAAGCAAAGGCAAGAGGGCATAGAATCCTGGAGTACATTTGGAAGTTTGTAATTTGGCCAGTTGGGTTTCAGTAGGAAGGTTTGTACAAGCCAGGGCATTCATGGAGGTGAGGCTGAAGGGTGGTTTAGAGCCACAAGCATTTCTGTCCCTTTTAAGTAAATAGTTTCATAATTGAAAGAAAGAAGAGACCTTGTGTAATCATAGGGGGAAATTTTGTTAATATGCATGATGGGAAAAACTTGTTCTTCCCTGGGGCAGATTGCATTATCGATCCCAAATCTTGCCTCACCCAGTATTCACATCCTCTGTCATGTGCCCTTGGATTTCTTCTATACAGATAGAAAATATTTCCCTGTCCCTTGACTTTGAGTTTAGCTATGTGCTGTGGTTTGGCCATTAGAATGAGGCAGAAGTGCCAGTGCCAGGTCTAACCCTAGGCCAGGTGGTCTTGTGGTTTTCCACTTGACCTCATGCCTTGGCCACCACTGTGAGAAGACTGTAGCACACTAGTCCAAGGAGCAGGACAGACATGTGAAGCAGAGAGCCCTCCCAGCCCAGTGCAGGCTGGGATAGTCACTCTCCCAACCCCAGATGCATGAGCAAACAATAGCTAAACTAGTGACTTAAAAGTCACTGAGTTTGGGGATGGTTTGTTTACTCAGCGATAATTTACTGATACCTCCTCTTTAAAACGTGTATGGGATTGGAATGCATGTTTTTTAGGCTACCTGATCAAAACACTAAATTCAGTTTTCATTTTTATTTGTATAAAAGAATCCTAAAGGAAACTTGTTATGCTTGCAAAGTTGGTGATCATTTTCTGCAAAATGCCCTGTAGATCACCCAGATAGTTCTTTATAAGAGGATCTGCTGCAACCTAGGGCTTTTTTCACATCTTCCTTTGGTTTCCTTGATACTCAGGCTCAGGCTGAGCCTCTCCACTTGGCTGGGACTTATTATTCTTGAAGGGCCTAATGAACAGTCCATTATGTTGTCAGCTCATTGATTAAGAGTGTCTTCAGTGTGAGAGAAGATCATTGTTATGGAAATTTCCCTGCTTCTGTCTATTTTTCTTCATAAACTGGGTACAAATGAAAACCAGAGTTTGAGGAGAGAGAAAAGTGGGCTGTTCAACCAAATATGGTTCAGGCCAAATAGTGGTTTAGCATTTGTAAAAAATTGCACCTTAGTTTAAAATAAATAATATGAAATGGATTTATCACTTACACCTTTGATATTTGTCCTGTCGCTAGTTTCGGAGATTAGAGTGTTATATCTGGTAGGAGCCCAGGAATCTCTTTGGGGCTATTGCGCAACACTGCTCATTTGGGAAGCCAAGAGAGAATAGAAGCTAGGATCCATTTATTCTCTGTTCTTGCTAACAAGTCTCTACAATTTAATTTTTCATGAGAGTGTGAAGTTCTGTACTTGTATTTTGGATAACTATGTAGAGTCTGAGTAGCTCAGTGAAGCTGATCCTATAGGGCTGTGAAAATCACGGCTTCACTTTACCTTAGTGACTGCCATCCAAGTGCCCAACCATATAGTCATTTCCTTTGTGGATTCTTCTTGGACCTTTTTCTTTTTTGTTTTTTTGTTTTTTTTGTTTTTTTGTTTTTTTTTGTTTTTTTTTAATAGTTTATTGTCAAATTAGTTTCCATATAACACCCAGTGCTTCTCCCCTCAAGTGCCCCCCACCATGACCATCACCCCCTTCCCCCGCCTCCCCCTTCAGTCCATGGTTCGTCTCCAGTATTCAGTAGTCTCCCTTGATCTGTGTCCCTCACTCATCCCCGCTCTCTTTCCCCCTTCCTCTCCCCATGGTCCCCTGCCAGGTCTGTCCTGTTTGACCTATGAATGCAGACATATGGTATCTATCCTTCTCTGCCTGACTTATTTCGCTTAGCATGACACCCTCAAGGTCCATCCACTTTCCTACAAATGGCCATATATCATTCTTTCTCATTGCCATATAGTACTCCATTGTATATATATACCACATCTTCTTGATCCATTCATCAGTTGATAGACATTTAGGCTCTTTCCATGTTTTGGCTATTGTTGACATTGCTGCTATGAACATTGGGGTACATGTGCTCCTATGCCTCAGCACTTCTTTATCCCTTGGGTAAATCCCTAGCAGTGCTATTGCTGGGTCATAGGGGAGTTCTATGGATAGTTTTTTGAGGAACCTCCACACTGTTTTCCAGAGCGGCTGCACCAGGTTACATTCCCACCAACAGTGTAGGAGGGTGCCCATCTCTCCACACCCTCGCCAGCATCTATAGTCTTTTGATTTGTTCATTTTAGCCACTCTGACTGGTGTGAGGTGGTATCTCAGTGTGGTTTTGATTTGAATTTCCCTGATGATGAGTGACACTGAGCATCGTTTCATGTGCCTGTTGGCCATCTGGATGTTCTTGGACCTTTTTCAATCCTATTTCATAAAGCTGTCCTCTGCTCCCTCCCATGGAGGACGTCAGGAAAACACGACTATTCTCTACACGGGTTCTTCTCAAATTTCAGTGTGGATAAGAATCACCTAAAGAGCTTGTTCAATCCCAAATTCCTGGCTTTACTCCACAGATTTTGATTCAGTTGGCCAGGGGTGGGTCATCTCCCAGGAGATGCTGATGCTCCTGGTCTGCAGACCTCACTTCAAATAGTTTTATATTCTACCTGCCCTTTGAATTCTTATCCCAGATTCCTTCTCACGTCATTCTCTGAGTTGTTTCCTTCCTGTTTCACAGGGTTTATCATCATCAAACCCATTTCCAACGGAGGAAAGCTCTAACTCCACTGGCTTTTAACCTCCAACAGACTCTTACTCCATTCTCTCGAAGCAAGTGTCTATGGGACAAGGACCTCAATGATAAGCATTTTTCTTCTCTGTGCCAGGCACATGCCAAATAATAGGAATATTGTGAACTTTATGATATTTCTGCTCTCAGGGGCTTGAAAATCTAAATACTCAGTCATCTGATTGTTCAGTAAAGGATTAACCTTGCCCTAAGAAAGATTTGGTTCTTCCCTGGTACCTGGGAGGTAACCGCTAAGCCCTTAGAATCACTTGCCTGGTAAGAAGGTCTCTGTTGACTTGGGGACCTTGAGTCATACCAGATAGTCTATACTAACACTGCAACCTACTGGGGGAAGGTGGGGCTTGGGCCACATGGTATTAGCTTGACTTCTGGAGGAGCTGGAGACTAAGGTCAGCCACACAGGTGATCAGTTGTGCCTACATGACTAAACCCCGCCCCCCAAAACCTTAGACCCTAGGCTGAGGTGAGCTTCCCTTGTTACCAACACTGTATGCGTTGCCATGCGTTGTTGCTGGGAGAAGTAAGTGCTGCCCATGTGAGTTCACTGGGAGAGGACAACTGGAAACCCATGTCTGGTCTCTCCTGGACTCTCTCCTATGAGTCTTTTTTATTGGCTGATTTTAATCTGAATTCTTTTACTATAACACATTCTAATTGTAAATGTAATGGCTATTCTGACTTCCGCGAATCTTTCTAATGACAACTAAACCTGCAGGTGGTCTTGGGGACCTCCCAAACTGCAATATTAATGTATGTAAAATACATAACCAAAGATAATACATGCCAATTGCTGATGAGTAGAGGAAGTTGTAGGTCTCACAGGTGCTTGATGGAGGAAGCAAACTGTTGGTAGAAAGGGTTGGGGAGACTCCTGGAGACCACGGGGCTAGAGTTAGCCCTTGAAGGAGAGGTGACATTCAAACGATAGGAAACCCCTAAAGCATTTATTTTCTTAAAAATGTTTTTATAATATGGAAAAGCATGGAGAATATAATGGAAATCACCAATAACTCTAATTCTTTTTTTTAAAAGTTTATTTTGAGAGAGAGATAGAGAGAGAGGGAGGGAGAGAAAGAGAGCATGCATATATGCAGGGCAGAGGCAGAGAGAGGGAGAGAGAGATTCCCAAGTAGGCTCTGTGCTACCAGTGTAGAGTCCAACATGGGGCTTGATCTCATGAACCATGAGATCATGACTTGAGCTGTTCATGAGATCATGACCTGAGCTGAAACCAAGAGTCAGATGCTTAACGCACTGAGCCACCCAGGTGCACCAGCAATAATTCCAATTTTAAAAACCATCAGCAACTTAATACATTGTTGAATTTTCTTTTGGTCTTCTTTCCATGTGTATGATTGTTATAAAATTTTTGATATGATAATTTTCAAATGTACAAAATGTAAAGGGAAGAGCATCATGAACACCTTATAGCTATCACCCAATTATTGTGGCCAATCTCACTTCCTTTATATCCACTTTCAATATACCTATCCCCTAAATTATTCGGAAGCAAGCCAGAGACACCGTATAATTTCATTTATATATATGTATGAATCTCTAAGAGATAAGGATTCCCCTTTTTATTTCATTTAAAAATTTTTAATATTTATTTCTTTTTGAGAGAAAGTGTAAGTCAGGGGGCAAAGAGAGAGGGGGACAAACGATCCAAGCAGGTTCTGCACTGACAGGCTGACAGCAGTGAGTTCGATGTGGGGCTTGAACTCACGTACCGCAAGATCATAACCTGAGCCAAAGTCGGACGCTCAACTGACTGACCCACTCAGGTGCCCCAGGATTTCCCTGGGGAATGTGGTATGTACCATAGTACCATCACTCATATATCCCAAGTCAGTAACAATGCCTAAAAAATCACAAAATACCCAGATAATGTTAATATTTTCCAACTAGTCCTATAAATTCTTTTTTTCGTAAGTTTTTTGAATCAGAATTTAAAGAAGATCCATGCCTATCAAGTTAATATGTCTTAAATCTCTTTTTTAAAAAATGGACTTTTCTACACGTGAGACTGAATATCTAAATAGATAGTGGCTTAACCGCATATAAAACTCTAACTCATAACCTACAACAGCCTGGTCAGGAAACCAAAAGTTTATTTATAATAAGCAGCTCAGTAAGCTAGACAGCTATCAGTTAGACTTGCAGGAAGCAAGGAAGCTAAGCTGTTAGCTCTGGTGACAATCCATTAAGTTAAACAAGAAAAGCACCCATTTTTAGTGCATGGTCTATTTAACCATGTAACCACCATCCCAGTCAAGATACAGAACATTTCCATTGCTCCCAAAAGTTCCCTTGTGCCTCTTTAAAATCAAACCTACTCTGTCCCAACAGCTTCAGGCAAGCATTGATTAGCCTTCTGTCATTGTGATTCTGAAGGCAGGTCTTTAATAAATCTCCCTGATCGTGGCTCCTGGCCAACTCCTGCACTTAATTTTGCTCTTTTGCCATTTTGGAATTCTTTAGGGCTCTTGGGATGAGCCTCACTTGACTCAGGGCTCTTGGGGTGGGATGTTCTCTGTTGTGATTTTTCTACAAATCCAATGCCATCTGCTATCTTCCTGGGATTAAAATATATAGCCTTTTGATGACCTTTCTTATTTTCCTGTGCTATCATGGTTTTGTTGTGAAAATAAAAATTGTAACCTGTCAAATGCAGTGGAGATATTAACTAGAAATAGTTTTTATTTCTTTTGTAAGGTTTAATAGATGGAGGCAGAGATGGGAGGACAAAGAGATCACATTATGGAGCCAAGAAGGCCTTTATTGGGATCTGCAATTCCCAGGCGAGGTTCCGTGACTCTGGAGCGGGGAGTCAGGGAAGTCGCACCTGATATGGGAGAGCAAGGTCTTTTATGGGTGCAGAAGTTCCGGGTTTGAGCTCAGGTGGGCCGATAGCCACGTAGGGTCATCTTTGGACGGTGGCAGGATTCAATTGGCTGTTCGCTTCGGTGGGGAGGGGGATGCTGGAATTCCATGGTGAGGCATTACAGTTTGAGACAGTCCAGACTGAGAGTGAGGGTCGTCAGTCCTGGTGGCGCCTGGATCTGTTATCTGGCCTGCAATAAAATGGCCGCTGGTGCTTTTCAAATGGCTCGGGTCATCCCAGGTTTGCAAGGGGGGTTGTCAGTGTTCGTAGCTTTCCACAGCAAAGTGGCCGCTCAGTTCCTTTCCCATGGCAACTCTTACATCTTTCAGTCCTTGCCTCTAGCTATACCTTGTCACTTTCTTCTTTCCTGTCCCTTAATACAATCTTGGGCAAATTCCTTTAACTTACTTACTTTCATCTTAGTCTGGTTCCAGTTAGAACTTTAGTCTATAGTTGATTTATACGCTCTCTTCTCCTCCATCTTGCGGTTTCAGGGACCCATAGTGTAGTGGGGCTGGAGGCTTAATCTGATTATGAAGTATCCTTTTTTCGTTTCCCTATGTCTGGTTCTTCCTGAATTGGAAGCAGGTAGGAGGCACGGCGGAAACAGATCTGATGTGGTTGATTGCCTGTGAGTAGAGGAAGACACCTGCTGTGGCTCACAAAGTCTTCTGCCAGGAGACATGGCCTCCTTCAGCATAGGCGACTCTCTCTAAAAGGTGTGTGGTTTTCTTGAGGGGCAGGCATTTCTGGACAGAATGACACATGGATCTCCCTTCAGTCTCTTTTGGTGGTCTAGCTGTATGGGATTGTATGTGTGTGTGTGTGTGTGTGTGTGTGTATGTGTGAGAATTTTGCATTGATCACATTGTGGCTCAGAATTGGAGACATGCAGTTCCTCACAGGAAATTTGGGGTATTTTTAACATGAACATGAGGAAAAGGAGGCTAAATCAACAGATGTCTAACACATGCATTTAAAGACCTCACCTTTTGAACAGTTGAATATAGAAAAAGGGAAGCAATTTTCCAAAAACAAAATGGTATGGTCTATATTAAAGTCCTGATTTTTAATCGACCCTTAATTATGTATTTTACCTTTCTGGAGAAGTAAGGTTAGCAGAAAGTGTGGGATTTAAGTTTTCAGAGACTGCAGTGCTTTTCTCATATTAAAAAATTTTTTTAAAATTGTCCCTGGCATAATAAGCCAGAGAGTTCTTCTTTTTTTTTAATGTTTTTTAACATTATTTTTTTAATGTTTAATTATTTTTTTAATGTTTATTTATTTTTGAGAGAGAGAGACAGAGTGCAAGCAGCAGCAGAGAGAGGGAGACACAGAATCTGAAGCAGGCTCCAGGCTCTGAGCTGTCAGCAGAGAGCCCTAGGCGGGGCTTGAACCCACGAGCCATGAGATTATGACTTGAGCTGAAGTCGATGCTTAACCAACTGAGCTACCCAGGTGCCCCTGCAGTGTTTTTCTTTAAAAACTAACATCCTTTCTTTTGTAAAGGCGATGACTTGAAATGTTCGGATTTTTATTATTACAGTCTGAAAATAATTCCACATTTGCATCCCAGCTAATCTCCTCCTAGATTTATTATTCTTTCCAAGAGTTTACTTGTAAATTGTCTTTACCTGTTTACCGCATCTGAGACTCTTCATGATCTTCATCTCTCTGGTCTCCATCTGAGAACTGCCTGGGTAGGGACACGCCAGTCCTGATTCTCTTTTCTCAGACTGTCATTAAATGCGAGACTGAAAGGCTGACACTTGCGACCCAGGGATGAATTTCTTTTCTCTTCAAAATGAATTATCATGAGACTTTGCTGATGCTGGAAACAAGTTTAATAAAGGAGCATCTCCGTATGGTTGAAGGCAGATAGTTTTAAATTCAGAACATTTTCCATTATAATTTCAAAACCATGCACAGATTTAAACTGACACTTGGAGGAGCTCACAGATGAGATGCGTTGTAATCTGCTGCCAGGCGTCATGGTCACTAGGTTTTATTGTTTTAGAAACGGCATAATGACTATTGAAAAGCACTAATTGCATACAGTCTGGTGTGATAGATGAACATAATACATTTGCTCTGCCCCATAGACCTTTGTTTCACAAGGACAGTTTAAGGTACATAAGAAAACAATCACATACCATTCTATTCTCCATGACATTTGCAAAGGATTTTTCTTTAATCGAAGGGGATTTTGAATAATTTTTTGGTATTTCTAATCCTCTAATGGAAGTAGCAAAATATAGTGAGAAGAGCAGTGGACTGGATTTGGATTCCAGTTTTTATCCAGCTTTTTATGAACATGGTTAGTTTGTTCAAACTCTCTAGGGAAGAGTGTCCTTTTCAGAGAATCAGGGAGCTGGACTAGATAATTGCTACTGTCTTTTGAAATTGCAAAAATCCACTGATTCTATGTTTATAAAAAATACAGAAACCATTAAATAAATTATTCATTCTGTTGGTTATTAAGTAAAACCCAAGTTTTATTAATTATATTTTTCTAGTGTTTTTTATTTTTAATAGCTTGAGGATGGTCTATCCCATTGTATTTTCTGGTTCATTATTGCTTTGGAAAAGGAAAGATTTGATTTTTGTGTATTTAGCTTGTATCTAGTTGTGTTACTGAATGCTTTTTGTACCAATAGATTTTTAGTTGAGGTGCTTGGATTTTTTTGGAGATGAAATCCATAAATAATAATTTTAAAACCTCAAGAACAATGTTGAAGAATATTCATGAAATCAGGCGTCCCTCCTGGTTTTTAACTTGAGTAGCATGTCTTGGTTTAATATGATGTTTGGTATTGGTATATAAATACTCTGTCAAGCTTAGGGTGTTTTCCTATTTGAATTTTACTGAGAATTTTTATGCAGTGCTTTTCTGGCATCTATCAAAATAGGCATGATTTTTTTCTTTAATCTACTAATATAATGAATTATATTAATAGATTTTCTGATACTAATCCATACCAGCATTTTTAAAAAGTTTTTTTTAATGTTTTATTTATTTTTGAGAGAGAGAGAGAGAGACAGCATGAGCAGGGGAGGGTCAGAGAGAGGGAGACACAGGATCTGAAGCAGGCTCCAGGCTCTGAGCTGTCAGCATAGAGCCCAAAACGGGGCTCAAACCCACGAACCATGAGATCATGACCTGAGCCGAAGTCGGACGCTTAACCAACTGAGCCACCCAAGAACCCCCCTACCAGAATTTTAAACCATCATAAAATTCCTGTAATAAATCTAACTTGGTTATTCAAAAATATACTTTTCAATTTAATTTGTTAATATATTTTGTAGGGTTTGGCCACTTCTACTCTATTGCTAGTAATGTAGGTCTATACTTTCTTTGTAGTTAAAAAAAAATAGCTTGAATCAGAATTGTGCTCACCCTCCAAATGATTTGGAAAGATTTTTTTACCTTTTTTGAGTTTTGTTCCAATTTGAACAGCCTAGGAATTAACCATTCTTTGAAGGACAGATAGAATTCATGGGCAGAAACCATCTGGGCCTGGATCCTACTGTGGTGGTAGATATTTGACAATTATTTTCTAGTCATTCTATGGTTACTGTTCAGCTGTGCTACCTTTTCTTGACTCTGTTTTGGTAATTTATATCTTCCTAACATCATTCGTTTCATATTGGTATTCAGATTTATTGGCGTATGCTGTTATTTTCATTGGTTATTTTAACTCCCCCTAAATTTATAGTTTTCTTCCTGATATTATTACTTTCTTGCTTTTTTCTCATTTCTTAAAAAAATTAATTTAAAACTTGAGGTATAATTCATATACAAGATTGTATTCACTACAAGTATACAGCATAATGATTCAATGTTTGTGTCTATTGTGAAATGATCACCATTATAAGTCATGTTAACACCCATCACTATACATATTACACCTGTTTCTTGAATTGTTTTGTTAGGGGTTTCAAAGAACCTACTCTTGGCTTTCCTTATAACATGTTTAGATTGTCAAGCATAAAAGGATTTAACTTTTGAATTAATTATTTATTGGTTCACTAAGTGGAGGATGTTCCAGAAAAGCCATTTGTTACCTTGTCTGGAGTCCCCACTTTGACCCTCCTCAGTAGAGTTTAGAAGAGAGTGAGGATGTGGCTTACGGACAGGGAAATCAATCCTAACTAGACTGTGAACTTTATTACCACATAACATCGATTAATAAATATATGGTCAACAGCTCATTACTGGGGAAAGACAGGGCTTGGCAGCTTGAAGGCAGTGCATGTTGTGTTTAAAGTTAAAGCTTTGGACAGACCTGTGTTTGAATCTGGTTCTGCCACTCACAGATGGAGTTACTTTAGTCGGTTCCCCTGGTGTAGTGGTTATCACATTCGCCTCACACAAACGGAGTTACTTTGGGCAAGTCCCTTGGCTACTATGTCCTCACTTCTTGTTTGTTTAGGGAGGATTAAATGGAATACAATACGAAAAGCCTTTAGCTCAGTGCCTGACACGTACCTAACCTTGGTGGGTAGTAATGGCAATATCATTGTCATGAATCTAGCATCTGGTCAAATCATAGAGTCTCAGTTTCTCATTTCCAAAAGGTAAGGTTCTATCTTTTGGAAGCTACTCAGCAGCCAGATCTAGAAATGCTTTCCTTTAGAAGCATGAGCTGTTTTCCTGTCCTTTGCCAGAGTAGGGCAGGCTTGGACAGCCAGATGTGGGGCTGCCAGCCTTTCTCTGTCCCTTCCCCACTAGCTCAAAGAATTAGGCTACCTCTGTGAGATAGCCTTGCTCCCATACTTTCGACAATAATATCTGGGCAGTGAGGCTGCACGGAAAGAAAAGGTGGTGTATATCACTGATCTACACGTCTCTCACTTGGGTTATAAATACAGGATTTCTGAGGTTTGAAATGTAATTTAAAGAGTCCATTATGATCTCTTTGGAATGGCAAAGGAGAACCGAAGGCCTCTGGGCCCCTTAAAGCACAAGGATGAGGTGCCCGCCAAGGTTTGTCTCCTGAAAGATTTCCCACCTTCCCTTTCCTTCCCGTTCTGACACAAATGTTTACTGTGCTGTGTCTGAAGGGAGACAGATCGGGGGAGGTCTGGGAAGTACGCTAATGTTGGAGCTTATACATCTTTGTGAAATCTTAGCTCCTGTTCCGTGGAACACACTGCATGCCCAACTCTTCCTTTTTCTCCGGCTGTTGCTATTTTTATCCCTTGGGGATTGTTGGGTAGGCCCATGGGTATTGGGGGGAAGTTTGTACAGTTCCCTGCAATTTACAAAACATGTTTATTTATTGTTGAGAGAGAGAGGGAGACAGAGCACAAGCAGGGGAGAGGCATAGAGGGGAGACACCGAATCCGAAGCAGGCTCCAGGCTCGAGCTGTCAGCGCAGAGCCCAACATGGGGCTGGAACTCACGAACTGTGAGATCATGACCTAAGCCAAAGTCAGATGCCTAACTGACTGAGCCACCCAGGCACTCCAGTTGCCTGCAATGTTTGAAGCCCAACCCCAACATTGTCTCACGGGCTTCTCAGTATGACTCTGTGGGGTCAATAGAACTGTAAGAGCTATTATCTCCACTTCCTAAGTGAGGAAACTGAGGCCCAGGGAGGCTAAAAGCTTTGCCCAAGGTCACACCTAGAAGACCCAAAGCAGACCACGTTTCTATCCCTAAGCCGAGGGCTGCTTCCACCTACAGGTCAGCCTGTCCCCAGGGGCCAAGTCTCCGATCAGAGATCTTGCATCTGAAGCTCTCTGCACTTCCTGCATGGGAGGCCGCAGCCTGGCTCACTTGCCCTCAGGGTGACAGAGGCATAGGAGCGATGGGGACGGGGGAGGATGGATACTCTTAGTTCTCAGACGACCGACAGTTTGTCCTCAGTGTGGCCTCTTGAGCTACGCGAACCTTTCCCAGAGGTGTGATCCTTCCAGGTGCGTAAGTCCGGGTAGCTTCTCGGAAAGTCCCCCCGTGTGGTTTAGCTCTTTACACCCTCCCCTGGCAGAACAGACAATATAAATGTAAACTGTCATCATCATTGCATTGGACCCAGGGGAAGGAGATGACATTTCCTTGTGAGACTGAAGGGGAGCAGAGGCAGATGTGGGGAAGGGTTGTTTTGCAAACCAAATGTTGTGGATTGTTTTTTTAGTCTTGGGAGAGACAGAATGTTTACTGAGAGGAAGCGGATAATGTTCTCTGGGTTGTTGAGTCTCTACCAGGCAGGAGTAGGCAGATCAGGCCCACAGTCCAATTCCGAGCGCTCTGGGCCTCCCCGCGAGGCCCCAGGTTTATGCGGGCATTGCAGCAAGAATTATAAAGTTGACAGCCCTTTTAAAGAAAAAGGTGGCAATGACTGGCTCATTTTCATAAAATGGGCAAATGTTAATTCTCAGCCAGGGTGACTTTTCCCCCAGGGGACATTTGGCAATATCTGGGGACACTTTTGGTTGTCAAAGTGGGGAGGTACCGCCTGCATCGAATGGGGTGGAGTCCAGGGATGCTGCTCATCATCCTGCGGTGCCAGGAGAACCCCCTCGACAAAGAATGAACCAGCATGAATGCCAAGAGCGCGTAGAATGAAAAGCTCTGGCTGAAAGTGAAGCCCAGCACACAACGGTCACACTGGAAATGCTGACCCAATGGGTGGGTGGTAATATGTTCCCAACTCTTCAGTAGGGCAACTCCAGGTACCATATCTCAGGGCCAAGTTTAGTAAATTGTTTTGCTTTATCATTATTATTTTTAATGTTTATTTTTGAGAAAGAGAGAGTGAGAGCAAGCAGGTGGGGAAAGGGCAGAGATAGAGGGGGCAGAGGATCTACAGTGGGTTCTGTGCTGACAGCAGTGAGCCTGATGTGGGGCTTGAACTCATGAACCGTGAGATCATGACTGAGCTGAAGTTGGATGCTCAACCGACTGAGCCACCCACCTTTATTATTATTTTTTAAATGCACACATGAGACATGATTACCTTCCTACTACAAGAGATTCAAACGATACCAGAGTGAAGAGAGCAAAATGTGACAATTCCATTTATTTTCCTCTCTTGCTTTGCCCATTTCCCTCCCCTTCCCTTCCTGTTCTCCTTTCTGGAAGCCATTTTCTAGGTGCCTTTAGGAAATATACACCTTTTTTTCTTACATAAATGGGCTCATTCCATACATACTCTTCTGCAACTTACTTTTTTCACTTAACATTTTAGTAAATAAACTTCTGGGTCGTTCAAAGCTCCACAATGAAAAGATCGTCTCGTATTGTCAAAGTAATAGCAGCAGCAACACTTCCTGGCACTTACTCGGTGCCGGGCAGAGTTCCAGAGGCTTTGCACATAACTCATTTAATCCTCAGAAACTCTGTGAGTTAGGTGCTGTTTTACTCCCATTTTATAAATTAGGGAGCTAGGCGCTCAGAAGTAGTCTGGCCGAGTTCTTGCTTTTTGCCCTTGCCCCATTCTGCCTGTCCAGAACAGGCTTATCTGGGGACTGGGGAAACTTTGATGACATCTACGGATATACTGTAAAATAATTTTAAAAAATCTAGATTTGTTTTTTGCATCTGATTCCTGGCA
Organism: Helogale parvula; assembly: GCA_004023845.1. Classification (NCBI taxonomy): domain Eukaryota; kingdom Metazoa; phylum Chordata; class Mammalia; order Carnivora; family Herpestidae; genus Helogale; species Helogale parvula. The sequence continues at coordinate 57,508 of PJEM01007449.1, read as the reverse complement.
CAGGGCTCCTAAAACCTTTGTGATTTCCTGAGTGGTGGAAGTGATAGGGACATCTTTCATTATACTATTTGGTCTCAGTCCTTGGATCCTGACACAAGAACTTCTAAGAGCTTGGAATCTCAGAGTGAAAAGAGTGTTTTTTTGAGTGCTAATAGGGTGACTGGTAGCTGGGGCCCCTAGGTAGCTTCAGGATGTGGGCTGGTCTCCAGAAAGACCAAGATATGATTAGAAAGTTAGAACTTTTGGGACACCTCAGTGGTTCAGTTGGTTGAACACCTGACTGTTTGGGCTTCAGTCATGATCCCAGGGTCCTGGGATCAAGTCCTGCATCAGGCTCTGCACTGAGTGTGGAGCCTGCTTAAGATTCTCTCTCTCTCTCTCTCTCTCTCTCTCTCTCTCTCTCCCTCTCCCCCACCCTCCCTCTACCCTTCTCTCCTGATCACATTCTCTCAAATAAATAAATAAATAAATAATAAATAAAGTTGAAACTTTCAACTTCCCTATCTTCTGGGAGGATGGAGGTTGAGTCAGTAATGGCCAATGATTAAATCAAATATGCCCATGTAATGGAGCCTCCATAAAGCCCCCGAACCTCAGGATTTGGGAGCTTCTGAGTTGGTGCACGCATCAAGGTTCTGGGAGGGTGGTGCACCCGGAGAGAGCATGGAAGCCTTGTCCTCCACCCCCCCACATCCCATCCCATGTCTTGTTCTATACATCTCTTCTATTTGGCTATTCTGAGTTGTATCCTTTATAACAAGCCAGTAATCCTGAGAGGGTTCATGAATTCTGAGAGTTATTCCAGCAAATTACTGAACCTGAGAAAGAGGTCATAGAAACTTCTTGACTTTATAGCTGGTTGGTCACAGTACAGGTGGCCTGAATGTGCAACTGGCATCTGAAGTGGGAGCAGTCTTGTGGGGCTGAGCCCTTAATCTGCTGGGTCTGCCTTTCATGTCAGAATTGAACTGAATTGTAGGATACTCAGTTGGTGTCGGGAGAGTTGAATTGGTTGGTGTCAAAGTGTTGTGAGTGAAAAACAGAGCTCAGAACAGATCTCATTGAATGCCAGACACATGTTCAGCACTGTGCCAGGTGTTCCTGCCCTCCCAGAACTCCTGGTCTCAGAGTAATAATAGGCAAGCAGGCAGATGACAGCAGGTCACGGCAGTTTGGAGTGATAAGCGCAGAAATAGGAAGAAACTTTGAGCAACAATAGTCATCATTTAATTTATGCCTCAGCTCCAGGAGAGAAGTTCAGAACCATTCTTAATTAAAACTGGTCTGTTCTTATTAGTCAGTTTTGGTGCCTTTGTGAAGCGTGCTTCATCATAATTGGCTTTACAGTCTTGCTCCCAAGTTTTAGAGTAGGCGATGTCGGTAATCAAAATAAGTCTTCAGGCTTTGTAACGTGGTAGGGCTTGGAATGCCACTGTCTCATGGCATTCAACTCAAATGTTTCATACCCAAAGTATCACATTAGACATACGTCTCATCATTTCCCGACTTGCAAACGTGTTTTGTGAAATATGGTGTTTCCTTTCTTCACTACTCTGTAGAGTCATTTTTCTCTTTTACCAATGGCCACTTTTCAACAGTTTGACTACAAAACATATGGGCACCCGCTTGAATATAATCCAGTTCAAAAGGACCTTAGTTATTTCCAGACGGGTGCAAGGCAGTGTGGCCAGTGATGGGAGGGGCTCACGGGTGTGCTTACAATATATTGAGGTGATGGTTGAATGAAATAATAAAGTCGACACACCTAAAGGGCTGTATGAGTACAGAGTAGGGTGTGGACGCATGCCCATACTCTAGCACCAGATCATGGAGGGTGATCAGCTGTTCCTGGTTGCCTGAGACCGAGGAATTCTAGGACTGAAAGGTGTTTGGTGCTCACAATGAAAACTAGGACAAATTGGTCACCCTGGGATCATGGATTAACACAAACATGCACTTCCCATGAGCACTCTGGCCAAGCCACTTAGCTGCCCATTGTTAAATGGGGCAAAGTGGACAGGTGACCACAAAGGTCTTTGGCAATAATGAGATAGCAACTGTGGTCATTCAGAGGCCATGAGAATGTTCTGGATGCACCTCTATTGCCTGTGTTATGGGAAAATTTTAATATCCTCTATGCCATTTGAAGTGCTTTTATTGCCCGTAGAGCTTAGAGGCTGGCTCCAGAGCCGCCCTTCCAGGCAGTTGGACTCTAGGGAATTTGCTCTTAGCCTTGGCCAGCAGGCTGGCTATGGAAGACTAACTGCTGCTCTCGGGTGGACCGCTAGTACATTAATTTGTCGTATGAAACAGGCCTATAAGAGATGAACACATGCGGCTTCTGGCTGTACTTCCTGTAAGGGAGACTTACATAGGGTACTAGGCAGGATATGGGTTCAACTGAAAGAGACAGAGATCCAAATTCCATAGGAGTCCAAATGTGAGAGAAGTTTAATTTCTGTTACATTAAAAGCCTAAGCCCAGAGAAGACCATGCGAGACCTGTTTACTTCTATTTACTTCACACCTCTTGGGTGTGGCCTCATCCACAGAGTCCAAGAGTGCCCCCTCCCTTGTCTGCTTTCCAGCCAATAGGAAGGAAGAAAAGAGAAAGGAAGGGAAAATAGATTTCCTCTGGGAGCTGGATCCAGAGGGCACATATAACTCTCCTCACATACCATTGGCCAGAATTAAGTCATGTGGACAAGCCTGATTGCAAGGGCACCTAGGAAATGTAGTCTCTACTCCAGGTGGCCATATACCCAGTGAGATGTTTTATTTTTAAGAAAAGCAAGTATTAAGAAAGTCACTAATGGTCTCTGCCATATCTGGAAAGCCAAGTTATGACAACGGTGTTGTTTACTGAGCACTGAATTGAAGAAAGGGTGAGAGGTAGATGTCTACCAGTGGTAGAATCTTGGGCATCCACCCTCAGAGACAGGCAGGTACCAGCCTTGGGATGAGACAACACAAGTGTGTGGACCATGTTGTTCTAAACCCAAGGGAGTACTTGGCGCCCACTCTCCCTCTCTTCCTGCCGTTCATTTTTGTGTGTTGCAATCTGCCTAGTATAAAGCCCACAATCCCTGCCCATCATGTGGGAGCCTGGGATCTGATTATTTGGTGGAATGACAAATTCTTTTTACTATAAGCTCCGTAAAAGCCAGAGACTATCTCTTACGTACCGCTGTCATGGATTGATGTCTGGCATATCCCAATTTAATAAATTTTTGAAAATGACCTTTATTCCCCCAAACCCAGCTTTACTGAAGTATAATTGACTAATAAAAATGGTATATATTTATGTTTTTTTTAAATGTTTTATTTATTTTTGATACAGAGAGAGAAACAGAGCATGAGAGGGGGAGGGGCAGAGAGAGAAGGAGACACAGAACCGAAAGCAGGCTCCAGGCTCTGAGCTAGCTGTCAGCACAGAGCCTGACGCGGGGCTCGAACCCACGAACGTGAGATCTGACCTGAGCTGAAGCCGGAGGCTTAACCGACTGAGCCACCCAGGTGCCCCTATTTATGTTTTTTTAATATTGATTTATTTATTTAGAGAGAAAGCGAGCAAGTACTCGGAGCAGGGGCAGAGAGAGAAGGAGAGAGAGGGAGAGAGAGAGAGAGAGACTCCCAAGCAGGCTCTGAACTGTCAGTGCTGAATCCAATGTGGGGATCTCACGGTTTGTGTGATCATGACTTGAGCCAAAATCAAGAGTCTGATGTTCAACCGATGGGGCCACTCAGGCGCCCCACTTAGTGTTTTAATATACGTATATATGTTGTCAAATAATCACCACAGTCAAGCTAATTAACATACCCATCACCTCACACACATCCATCACCTTTTTTGTGTGTGTGTGTGGTGAGAACATTTAAGGTTCACCCTCTTAGCAAATTTCAAGGATACAATACAGTACTGTTAACTAGAGTCACGTTATTGTACTTTAGACCTTCAGAGCTATGTATCTTGCATAACTGAAACTTCGCACCCCTCGACCATCATCTCCCCATTTCCTCCCCTCTCCAGCCCCTGGCAACCACCACCTTATTCTGCTTCTGTGAGTGTGACTATTTTAGGTCCACATATAAGTGAGATCATGCAGTATTTGTTATTCTGTGTCTGACTTGTTTCACTTAGCATACAATCCTCTTGGTTCGTCCATATTGTTGCAGATGGCTACATTTCCTTCCTTTTAAAAGGCAAGATAATATTACATTGCATAATATATATACCATATATGTATATGTTATATAGTATATATTTATGTAATATATAAGATATACATTTGTGTGATTTATGTAATACATAATTACGTAATATATGTAATATATAATATGTATATATACCGTGTGTGTGTGTGTGTGTGTATATATATATATATATATATATATATACACAATGGAATATATTTTATATATATATATATATCCCAAGCAAATGACCCTTCATCTTCCGGTCTCTTCATTCCTTCACTCCTTGAGAGTGTTAAGCCCATTCATCGTACTGCAGATCTTTTTCTGATCGTCCCAGACTTCGCTTGACCTGGAAGATAGCGTCTCTCTAAGGCAACATGTAACTATCCCTGATCAAGTTTTACAGTGCAACTCGGGATGTTTGGGAAACCTTGACATTCCCCACTGTTCTTGAAATAATTTGATGTGCTATTTGCTACTAAACTTAATCTCTTTTAGTTTGTTCCTGATTCTTTATGTATCAGAAAGTAAACCTGCTGTTTAAGAAGCCGGATTGAACAAGAAAATACCCCCGAGGTTTTGACATGTGAGACCTTTATTAGGTGACTGAATTGTCTGACAGCATCCACAGAGCTCTGGGATCTGAGAACCTGAGCTTTGTCCAATATATTTATAGGCGTAAACTATAAAGGCCTTGGGCTTTCGTCCTCAAATGCATGTTTGGAGAGGATGCTGTCCTTAATAGAAGGGCAACTTTGCAAAACTATTGGGTAAGCCTAGAGCTTGTTTGAAATGAAATCTTTATGAGATTGTCAGGAAAAGATTGTGATTTGGGCTTGTAGGAACAATGCCTGGATTGGCTCCAATTTACACAGTTAGCACGTTCCTATATAGATGGACTCACATCCCTGTACTTTTTCTAGATTATTCATATTGGCTATTACCTACAGTGGGGACTTCTCGGAGGAGATGGAAACTGAATGTGGGGAGGGGAAGGGTGAGTGGGAAGTGAGTTGGGGGGGGAAAGGTGCTCTCGAGCAGATGCTCAGAAATCTTTGCTGGATGGTTCTTGGACAAAAGCTGGGAGAGTGTGACTTCCATGAAAGAGAATGAAGATTGAGTTTCCTGGTACATAGGTGACTGGAGACATTTTTCATTTATACTCCTCATCATTGAGTGCTTAGTGAATGCAAGGTGCTAATTAGATTTTGATTAAAAAGTTGCAAGTCTCCACCTTCCAGGAGTTTACAAGATAGTTGCAGAGAGTGCAAGGGACAGACCAAGAAGACTAATGTATTTTCTTTTTTTTCCTTTTTTAAAAAAATGTTTTTTTAAATTTATTTTTGAGAGAAAGAGAGAGAGAGACAGTGTGAGCAAGGGAGGGGCAGAGAGAGAGAGGGAGACACAGAATCTGAAGCAGGCTCCAGGCTCGGAGCTAGCCATCAGCACAGAGCCTGACGCGGCGCTTGAACCCACGAACTGTGAGATCTGACCTGAGCTGAAGCCGGACGCTCAGCCGACTGGGCCATCCAGGAGCTTCACGACTGAGGTATTTTGTATAAGCTTGTTGAATTTGCTCAATGTTCTCTTAAAGTTCCATTTGCTTGCTTCAGATCCTGGTTGCTTTTAGTTCAGAGCTGCAATTAGCTGGTATGTGGGAAATAATGGGAGGGGCAGAGTCCATTAAGTCATTTTTGTAAACGGAAGACTGAAGTGAACCATTTCAGTGAAGTCTGGCAGCCAGTGGACAGTCTTCAATGCTGCTGCGTCTGTAGTGATGGCGGTGTTCATGGAGCTCTTTTCTGAGTCCCAGGTGCTGTGCTGAGTGATTATGTGGGTTCTACCACTTTTAGTTGCCACAACAGCCTGAGGTCTGTTTATATGATTTTTGGACATGCTTTTACAGACTGGGAAACTGAGGGTCAGAGCAGCTGAGCGAAGTTCTTTAGCTAGGAAGTTGCTGGGTCAGATTTCAAATTACCTGTTGAATTATCTGAATTACCTCTCCCTACAAGTCTGCAAGTGAACAATAGCATTTTATTCTAGAATGTTAGAACCTATGGGTATAAAAGGGGAGCTAGCTCTTACTGAAGGGAGGTAGGTTTCAAGTGAAGCTGGGGGTGCTGCTAAATTGGAATGAAATATAACCTTTCTCGGGAATCTTCAGGGCTGGTGGGGCAAGCCATTCAGGAGCATGCAAGTGAGGATAAAAGACTGGAGGAGTCTAGGTATGCTCGGGCAAGGATTCTAGAAAGCCAGATGGAGCAAACAGACGTGATTTTCTCAAATGGCCCAGGGGTATGTTGGGCATGATCCAGGGCTGAACCACCTGGCTGCCCACCACGGAGCTCAGCTGAGAGCACGTGATCTGACAGGTCTATCACTTGTCTGGCTGGAGGTTGTCCTCCCTGAGGCCAGAGAGGGCCATAGGTCACACTGTTACCCCGTCCCAGTGCCAAGGAGAGACTGGATGGTGACATGACCCTGGAGGCAAACTTGAGGAAAAGATGGCAGTCTCTGGTGTCCTCAAGGGTGAGTTTTGTGTACACAGACCTAAATTCTTCCTCCACCTTTTATGTTCAAGTCACACTTACTCACTATTTTAAGTCCAGCACATTCCAGTAAGATGGAAAGATATGTACCCACTATGGAAATTAGTAGGTCATTTCACACAATTTTGGGAGCTGCCTTCTCTGCTAGCTTGAGCTGAACAATGACCAGACCTTGATCTGGACCCTGCTGGATACTTGTCAGGCCTCAGTGACCACAGTGTGTATTGGGATGTGCCCTCAGGCTCCACGCCTGCAAGGGGGGTGTAGTCATTAGCTCCTGTCCCTGGATTCAAGTTGTGCGGGGTGCCTTTCTTCAGTCTTCTGTCTACATACAGTCTTGCCTAATTGGATAGGCTGATTGAATTTTGCATTTCACTGGCTCTTAAAAAATATAAATGTCCTGGGCACCGGGGTGGCACAGTCGGTTAAGCTTCTGACTCTTAATCTCAGCTCAGGTCATGATCTCATGGTCATCAGATTCTGAGCTGATGGTGCTTGAGTTTCTGTCTCTCCTTCTCTCTGCCCTTCCCCAGCTTGTGCACATGTGCTCTCTCTCTCTCAAAATAAATAAATAAATAAACTTAAAAAATAAAAAAAAAAGTCTTTCCCATCTAACTCCAAAGGCTTTTGACCTTGATGGAATATTGCATTTCCTTTTCATATAATCCCCAAGACCATCCAGCTCTTGCAGGTTTTAAATTGATCTGTGACTGGCCTTGTCTATTTGATAATCACCCCTATCGTACTGACATCAGAGGAAGGCAGGGCATAAGGTGCACGTTGTGGATGTGAAGGAGGCGGTCTCAAAACTTTTAGGGAAAGAGTTCCATGGCCAGACACCAGATGACCCCATGTCAGTGGAGGGAAGGGGATAGAAGCAGCAAAGCAGCCCCATGTAGGGTTTTGTTTTGTTTTGTGTTTGTTGTTGTTGAAATAGGGTTTGCATGAATGGCCATCTGTGAAAGAGGAAAGGAAAGGCATAGGATTGAGTATAAGACTATAAAAATAGTGTCACAAAGGTTAGAGTTGAGAATGATTTGAGATTTGAAACAAAATGTCTAGGACAAAAGGACTCTTTTGCTTAGTTTTAAAACAAAAATGCCAAAGGCTTTCTAGTGGGGGACAGAGATGGCCTGGGCATGTTACACTCTCGGGGGCACCCGAGGATGGTCTCTGTTCCATGGAGAGCATCTTGGTGTGAGCGTAAACTGAAAGGGAAACCTTTGGAGTGCAGGAAGCCATTATTCTAGAAAGAGGAGATTTAGATGGGAGGAGTAAAGGAATTTCAAGTACAAACATTCTTCCAAATTACTTCTTTCCTCTGTGAGGCTTTCTCCTGGTCCATTCTTCCTTTATTCTCTTTGATCTGATGCGCTGGGTTAGTAGGGCCTGGGGAAGTCTGTGCTGTCTAGCAGCCTTGGCCTGACCATTGAAGGCATTGCTCTGAAGTTAGAGCGTTGCTTACCCAGGTCATGGGGGAGGAGGCTGGCCCCAGTTAGTGACAAAGAGTGTGCAGTTGTCTTTGTGGCTTCTGTACACATTCTCCAGGAGGCTGGAAGGCAGCTGGGGCACAGAAGGGAGCTTGAAGGACTCAAGCAATCAGGAACCTACCATTTCTCTCAAAGGAAACAGCTAACTGCACTGGAAAATGCATATGGTGAACGTAATTGTCACAGGCCATGTAGAATGATTGTATTCTTACTCTGCTTCTCTTCTCTCTTAAGGAGATGTTCTCATCTCAAGAGCAATGCTAGGGTACATACTGATAAAAAGGGAATTGAAGTGAAGAGGCTGAGTTTCTCTAAATGATCTCAAGAATCTTGAAGCAAAGAAAATATTTCCCAGGGAATCTCCAAGTGAAGACACCCAACCCCTGGGGGTAGATTTGAGGAATCGTTGAAGACGGGAGTGGTGTTGGAAGTTTGGAGATTTGCAAAAGTCATTTTGATTTTGGAAAGGGGAAAGATGGCTTCTCCCCACCCTGCAATTATAGAATGATGGATTTGACAACCTAACTCAGTCAAGAGTCTAGAATAAATTATCAAGGGAATTACTCGTGACCACTCAGAATCGAAAGCGATCAATACAGTTAGTGTGGGTTTACTAAGAATAAGTCAAATCTGCTCTTATTTCCTTTTTTCTAACAGACCCAACTGTCAATGACCTAGTTAGAGCTTTAACAAGGCAGCTGACAGGGACATAATCATCTCTGGATGGAATAGAGCATGGTGGCAGGGGTTAGTATAATTAGGTGGATTCATAACAAAATTACTACTCAGAGGATATTGATTCATTGATTTGGTCTCACTGTAGAAAGTTTCTAATGGCAGCTATAGGACATCACCTAACATTTTAAAATGCTGTACTTGGCATTTTCATTTTAAATGAATGAAATGCCATAATGCTCCAATAGCAGAGGGAGGGGAAATAATTTATATAAAAGAATCCTTTTGGAAAGATACCATAGAATCAGTTACGGGCCAAGACCAAAGTATTTATTGCCGTATTTTATGTGTAGAGTAGGCTGTGGAAACAAATAGGCCTCAAATGTTATCATGGCTCACACATAACAGAAATTTATTTCTGGTTCACATAACAGTCTGAGGTGCACGTCAGTGGCCAGCGGATGACTTTCTGTGAGGACTCAGGCTCCTTCCATCTTGTGTTTCCTTCCATTCCCCCAAGGGCCTTGTTAACATCTACTTCTAGATGTGCATCCAGCAAGAGAAGAGCATGTTTTAAAAAAAAATGTTATTTCTACTACAGACTATTTCAAACATGTATAAATGGAGAGAGATACTAAAGTGCATCCCAAATACTCATCATTCAGTTTCAACAATGATCAGTTTAAGCCTAGTCTTGTTTTGGCTCACCTAGTTCCGGCTTCCCCTCCCCAGTTAGACTGTTCTGAGCCAACCCCTGGCGTCGTATCATGTGATGGGTAAGTATAGAGAGTAAAACCTTGGGTAACTTGTTCTGTGAGTGTTCTGCCCGTCAAGCAAACATTTTAAATAAATTTTAACTTGATAAACAAGCGATGTCTTGCAATACGAGTCATATGTGACGCCAAATGTCACCTGATCACAACTGAACCAATGAGTCTTGAAATTCACTTTGCTACAGAGGTGCTATGGCTTACCAGCATGTTTCCGGAATGAATTATGCTCACAAACCAAGGTTTTACTCTATCTCTACAAGAGAAGGACTCTATTTTTAACAAGCAAACATGAGTATTACTCCTAATATGCTGACAACAGTTTCTTAATATTATCGAATACCTCTTTGGGGTTCAAATTTCCCTGATTCATACTCTCTCTCCTTCTCAACAGCTTGTTTGGATCAAGGAGGGACACACCACAGATGCTCAATATGTCTCTTGAGTCTCTCTTAATCCATAGGCCTCCATCCGCCCTTTTGCCCCTTGTAATTTTTTTGTTAGATGCTCGTATTGTAGAGTTTCCCACAGTCTGGATTTTGCTGATTGCATCTCCACTGCATTAACACATTCATCTCTCATTTCCTCTAAACTTATAATTATGTCTACAGCCTTGTTCAGATTCAGGTTGATTTTTGGGGCAAGTTTACCTCCTAGAGGATGGTGTATATCACCGTGTAGATGTACTGTTTCATTAAGAATTTGTAAAGGGGTGATCTTCTAATTCTATCATTCATTCCTCATTCTTTAGTCAGAGTCCCTCTATAAAGAGAGACATTTCTCATGAACTTTGTGATTATTCTGATGTCATACTTATTTCTTAAATACCTTGTGTTGCCTACAGGTCGGGTTGGCCATGACAATGTCACGTGGCCACACCTGCCCACCAGGGAGGCTGAGCGGTGGGATCTAGTTGTGTGCCTGCAAAAAGGAGGGCCTGGAACTTGACCAAGAGCTGGCAGTCTCTGCTGCCACATCTACAGAGACAAAGTGAAGTTTGCCAGGGATGTAGGTAAAGTCCATGAATCCAGCTGCCCTGTTTAGAATGGGGGAGGGGACATGGCTTAGCAGCAGCACGAATGGAAAAGACTCAGAGGAGCTGGTTGACTGTGAGCTCTGAGGAGTCACTGGGCTGCGGCCGCCCAAAGTGTTAATTAAAAAAACCCCTGCGTGGCAGCCATAGTGGTCGTCCATAGCACGCAGTTGGTGCGAAGGCAGTTAGGACGGTCGGAGATTCAAAGCCAATACTTGGGAGGAATGGCTGGCAGAGCTGAGAGTTTTAATCCGAAGACTCTGATGGGACTTGAGAGGATTCTTAAGGGCTATTTCCTGAGAAAGGGATCACCCTGGATCTGCGTTAAAGGGAGGAGCCAGGGGGGAACAGTTACACTGAGGCAAATTAAGGTGGAACATAGGATGCTTTTCTCTTGTTTGCTCCAACTTATTTTAGGAGTCATAACTATATTTTGGAGGAAGGAACTGCCTTGGAGACAGTGAGGTTCCTTGTTTCTGGAGGGATGTGACGAGGGATTCGGGCATCACTTGACAGGGAGCTGGGAGCTCGAGAGTGGCTGCGCTTGTCCCCTCTGCCCCCCAGGGGACTGAAGATCAGCTGACTCGTGGGAAGTCTTGTGCGTGTTGATTGGGCGGAACTGCATGTTCAGAAAAGGCCACGCAGTCCATGGGCAAAAGTAGATAATCATTGTTTTAGGTGATTTTTTTTGTTTCTTAAAAAAAATTTTTTTTATGTCTTTATTTTGAGAGAGAGAGACAGAGAATGAGTGGGGGAGGGGCAGAGAGCGAGGGAGATACAGAATCTGAAGCAGGCTCCAGGCTCAGTGCTGACAGCTCGAACCCATGAATCGTGAGATCATGATCTGAGCCGAAGTCGGACGCTTAACCAAAGAGCCACCCAGGTGCCCCTATTTTTTTGTTTGCTTGTTTCTTAAAACAAAACAATTATTATTTAACTCTCGACTAAACTTCTACAAAGAAAGATGAAAAAAATTGAAGGGGGGTTCAAAATATACTTGGCAGCCGTTTTTATTTTTTTAAGTTTTTAAAATGTTTATTTAATTTGGGGGGAAGGGGCAGAGAGAGAGAGGGAGAGAGAGAATCCAAGCAGGCTCCGTGCTGCCAGCACAGAGGCCGATGCGGGGCTCGATCCCATGAAACTCGAGATCATGACCTGAACGGAAATCAAGAGTCGGACTCTTAACCAACGGAGCCCCCCAGGTGCACCATTTATTTTTGAGTGTGCTCTCCATGGCCTTTTACATTATTCATTCCGTGTCCGTGGATTATACCTAAGTGCCACCTCTGTACTAGGTTCTAGGAACAAAGGTAAGTAACAGGTAGGGCTGACTTCTTGAAAGTTTTGGTCAGTGGGGGAGGCAGACGTGCACAGGAGTAAAGATGCTTGAACTTGGAGGAGCGTGTGTGCACAATCAGTGCAGAGGATGGACGGACCGGTGGGGCAGGGATGTGGGGGGTAGTTTCACGGAATCATAGGAGGGAGATGCCCTGATGAAAGTCTGAAGGCTGGATAGGAGCCAATCAGATGAGCAAGGGAAGGTCATTCCTGAAGAGTCCCTCCTCTGGGGACAACTTGAGGAAAGGGAGTGAGGAGGGGACAGTGTGGAATTTCTAGCAGTGGCCCAGGAGCATGATTACCACATGAACTGGAGGGCCGCAGGGAGCTGGTCCTGAAGGCTTGGGGGAACCATGCTAAAGACTGGGGTTTCTTCCTGAAGACCCCAGACTCGGTCCCTGGGGCTTGTGGAAACCCTGTAGAGTCCTGAGTTCAAGGCTGGGGCTGGCACCCTCGATTCCAGGTCCTGCTCTGCAGTAATCAACCTTCTGACTGCACACAGCCCAGTATCCTGTGCTCAGCTTTGGTTTGTGCATCTACGAGATGGGGAGGATGAGTTAGGAGAAACAGGATGGTTGGTTTGGAGTCAGAGAGCCTGGGTTCGAATCCTACCCCCAGCTTATATTAGAGGTTATTTAACCCGCGTGCCATTAATTGGTACAGTAAGAATAAAATGCCAGGGGGCAGCCAAGCAAGCAGGGCACTGCTCTTCCCTCTGCCTGTTACTAGACCAATTTCTCTTCATCTCTTCTATTTTTTAATTAAAAAAGTTTTTTAAAATGTTTATTTATTTTTGAGAGAGAAACAGTGCGATCAGGAGAGGAGCAGAGAGAGAGGGAGGGAGACATAGAATCTGAAGCAGACTTCAGGCTCTGAGTTGTCAGCCCAGAGCCTGATGCGGGGCTCGAACCCCTGAACTCTGGGGGATCATGACCTGAGCCGAAGGTGGACACTTAACCGACTGAGCCACCCAGGTGCCCCCCTCACCTGTTTTAAATATTAGGGTTCCCATCACATTTATGTGAAAAGTAAATTGTCAGTATAACTTAGAACACCGCTATACTGGGTAATATCTAGTTTCCTGAGGTTATAAAATTCTATGGTTCTATGATTTAAAATTATAAAGAGGATAAGTCGCCTTTGATTCCTTAGCTCCCATTTATAAATTCTGTCTGCTTCTATTTCCTTCCCTGTTGGCCACTTTCCCAGCTCTCTCTGTCTCATTCCCCAGAATACCTCCCTGTAAAAATATTTCTTCCCCCTATGACTATAATTACCACGAGAAACTTTACAGCGGCCCCTGATTAAATCAATTGCCGCAAAGATGTTAATGTCTGATAATAGTGTTCTTTCTTTCTTCCTCCTTTCCTTTCCTTTTCTTTCCTTTTTCTCTTTCTTTTTCTTTCTTTTCTTTCTTTCTTCTTCCTAGTGGAGGTCTGGAGAAGCAAAATCTTCTACCTAAAGGAATGAGTCCCTAATGGTGGATTTCTGGTCTCAGACTTGGGTGGGGAGTGTTTTTTGAGGAAGAGTTTCTTTCAAATTTCAGCCTATCAGCAGCCACTGCCTCAGCTGCAGTTTGTCTTTTGTCTTCACCGAGGGTCCCGATGTGCAGGGTGGAGAAGGGAGTGTGTGACCCAGGTGTCAGTGTTTACTGTAGGAGGAAAGCTCTGGGCCTCATTTAATTAAGTGTCTGATTGTGTTTCCAAATTCTTACTGCGGTGGGAAACATCAACTACTAGAATGTCTGGGAGAGTGGCCCCTCGCATCAGGTCCAATGATGATTCTGTTTGTACCTATGGGCACAGACAAACTTCTTTCAGAAGAAGACCTCAGCCAAGGATTCCGGGCACAAGTGATTTGTAAAGGAGGTGCTCCCTGGAGGAGGGGGCGGAGGAAGCAGAACAGGAAAGGGGAAAGAGCCTAGCGAGGGTCTGATTTCGCCTGATCCTAAAGGGTGTTGGGAGTGTAAATTGCACCGCGGGGACTGTCTCTTCTGGAGGAAAGGAGCTGGACCCGGGTGCCAGTCAGCCATCGGCCAGGGCCACCCCGAGGGACAGAATTGCCCCGATATTTCCACTCCCATGTGAGTGAAGTGGCTCCAGTAGGCGGAGGGGAGGCCACTAAGCGGACTGTCACTGTGGCTCTCAGTGGCAGAGAAGCTGGAGTGTGGGTGTGCAGCCCCAGACAGGGGGTCCGGGGCATCTGGGCGGGCACCCAGCGTCTGCTGCACATTCTCCCTCACTCCAGCCCCACAGCACAGCTTCATCAGGCTCATTCAATGTGGTTGAAGACCTACCTGACCTACAGGTGTCATCACACGCGCCTTTCTGGGGATGCTCAAAGAGGCGACACTGAGCTGTCGAACAGAGTGTGCTCCTCAGAGAGCCCAGGAAAGGAGAAGGCTCAGTCCGCTCTGGGCTGATAATTCTGCTGAGTCCAGAAGGCTAGCTCAGGGGGAATTTGTGCTTCTGCGGTGCGGGCTCTCTCCCCCAAGCTCTGAGTGTGTATTTGAGGGTGCACAGGGACCGGCACCATGGGAGTCCTGATACTGGACAGTCTCTGGGGCTAAAAAAAGGATCGTGTTTAATTCTTTATGGTTCTGTGTCTCCCGCCAGTCTGCTTTATTTCTCTTTCATGAGAGTAGACATTCTTCAGCTGCTGTCCACTTGGCCTGATTTACTTTGTAAGACCAAGAAATTGGTCTTAGATGTGAATCTCTAAAACCAATCACATATTTCACGTCTGTTCTGGGCGACAGTGTAGGGGGAGGGGCTTGCTAATCCTGTGTTTGTTGTGAATTGTGCTAAAAGAGATAGTGTGCTATTGCTGTTGCTGGGGGGCGGTGTGTGACAGGAATGTGTTCATTCAGCTTTACCAAATTACGTTTGTTTTGTGGTTTAGGAAAGGATAAAGCAGTGAATCTCTGTAGAGTTTCTGGAAGTATTCTTCAGGCCCAGTGGTCTCCCTAAGACCCATTTTCTTTATCCCCATGGTTGAGGGTAGTTTCCATGAGGGAATTTGTTTCTGAAGATAAACTTGCAGGTCTTTTCATCAGAAAGTTAAAAAAAAAGTTTCTGGAGAAAACACAAATGTATTTTTGTTTTTTTATTTAAAAAGATTTTTTAAAACATTTATTTATTATTGACAGAGAGAGACAGACCATGAGCAGGGGAGGGGCAGAGAGAGGGGGAGACACAGAATCCGAAGCAGGCTCCAGGCTCTGAGCTGTCAGCACAGAGCCTGACGCGGGACTCAAACTCACAGATTGTGAGATCATGACCTGAGCCGAAGTCGGACGCTTAACTGACTGAGCCACTCAGGTGCCCCAGAAATCACAAATTTAAAAGCAAAAGCAAAACAGATAAAAGCAAAGCAAATAAAATTGAGGGTATCATAGAACAGGGTTCAACATGATTAAAAACTTATTTTTCTCTCACATAAAAAGTCTGGAGGTAGGAAATTCAGAGTTGATATGGTACTTCTAAGGAGTTTCTAGAACCCCAGGCTCCTTCCATTATTAATTTGTGGCTGCTGATAAGGTATGGACCTCACACTCATGTTCATGATGGCTGCTGGGGCTCCGGTCTTCACATCTGAGTTCCTGGCAACAGGGTGAAAGAAGAAGGGCGTGTACCTGTCTTTAAGGTATTTCCTGGAGAGCTTCATAGGACACTTTCATGTATGTGTCATTAATTACAGGGTAGTCACGTGATCACAGCTAGCTGCAAGAGGGGCTGAGCTATGTGGCCTTTTAGCTTGTTGAGAATTACATGCCTAAAAGTTAGGTTTGCCAAGCAAAGAAGGAGGAGCAAATAGATGTGGAGTATGTAGCTAGCCAATTCTAGATTGCAGATGTCGCCAAGTTCCCTGGGGGCACTGGCCCTGATCTATCCCCTGGTCTGTATCAGGGGCTGAGCAGCCTCCGGGGGTGGTGCTGAGGCCTGGAGAGAACCATTTCTTTCAACAAATGAATCCGTGTGGCTGTTTCCATGTGACTCAGCACTGCCCATTTGAGAGGTAGCCAGATTGCAAATCCATACCTACAGTCTGGAAGTCGTGACTTTCGATTTGGGGCTTGCTATCATTTATTTATTTATTTATATTTATTTTTATATTTTAATGTTTATTTTTGAGAGAAGGAGACAGAGCATGAGTGGGGGAAGGGCAGAGAGAGAAGGAGACACAGAATCCAAAGCAGGCTCCAGGCTCTGAGCTGTCAGCACATAGCCCAACGTGGGGCTTGAACCCACGAACTGGGAGATCATGGCCTGAGCCAAGGCTGGATGCTTAACTGACTGGGCCACCCAGGCGCCCCTCTATTTGGGGCTTTTATTTGAAACCACTGTTTGGTTCATCTGCGCACGGAGTCTGACGGTGTGCAGCAGCGCCTGGTGGACCTGCACCCGGGTGGGCCTCTCAGTCCTTAGCCCTCCTCTTTGTGGCTGGGGAGGCTGGCTACTCCCGGGACCTCTGCAGAGGGGATTTCCGGGGAGGCTACGTGAGTCATATTTGATGACAGATCACTGATGACAGATCACACTCTCCACACGTGGAAGTCTGAGAGCCACGTTCGTGTCGTGCTGCAAAAACTAGACACAAGATGAATTTCATTTTTACAGCAAGTCCCAACCTGACCTTACTTTCCAGCTTCAGTCGTAGAATCAGACTCGTCTAAACAAAGCCCAGAGGTGTCATTCCCAGCACGCTTCATGAGCGCACTCACTTCAGGGCCCCTCGCCCTGCATCTCGCCTCCAGGCACACCCCGGACTGGGGGCAGAGGCGGCTGCCAGGCTTCACCCTGCCTTTGGACTTGTCTTGTTTGGCTGGGAATATACTGACGGATCCGCTTTCCTCCTTCAAATTCGATTCTAATGGTCCCTCTTGCAATTCTTTAAGTAAGGAATTACCAGCCTTCTGGGCCTTCATTTTCCCATCTGTAAAAAAGGGATGGTGAGCCCAAAAGTTTCTTCAAGGATTGCAATTCTGCTTCTAATATTACCTTTTGAATGGAAACACACTGCATTCAAGACATTTTGCTGTCCACTTTCTAGAATGGGGAGAAGCAAGATAAATTGTAAGTTATTGACAGATCTAAGAATAAGCATAACATATGGGTTACCTGGAACTGTGGTCGGCATTTTACACATTTTTTTAAGATAATAGTTTTATTGAGGTATAATTCACATACCGTACAATTCATCCATTTGAATGTTTTTATGTAGTTTTGAGAGAGCGCAAGTGGAGGAGGGCAGAGGGAGGGGGACCGAGGATCAGAACCTGGCTCTGTGCTGACAGCAGAGAGCCTGGCACAGGGCTTGAACTCACAAACCGTGAGATCATGACCTGAGCCGAAATCTGACACTCACCCTGTCGGAGCCACCCAGGTGGCCCCATACCGTTCATCTGTTTGAAGTGTATACTGAGTTTTGGTAATTCACAGATACGTGCAATCCTCACTCGGTCTGTGTGAGCTCTCAACCCCTGGCTCTCCTTTCCAGTCCTCAGCAACCATAAATCTACTTTCTATCTCTGTTGGACTGCTTGTTCTGGGCGTTTCATGTAAATGGGATCACAAGATATGCAGCCTTTTGTGTCTGGCTTCTTAGTGTAAAGTTTTCAAGGTTCATCCATGTCATTGAATCTATGGGACTCCATTCCTTCTTATTTATTTTTTTATTGTTATAATTTAAAAAATGTTTATTCATTGTTTTGAGAGAGAGAGGGAGAGGGAGCACACGCGCAAGCAGGGGAGAGGCAGAGAAAGAGGGAAACACAGAATCCAAAGCAGGCTCCAGACACTGAGCTGTCAGCACAGGGCCCAATGTGGGGCTCGAACCCACAAACCACGAGATCATGACGTGAGCCAAAGTCTGACCCTTAACTGACTGAGCCACCGAGATGCCCCTTCATTCCTTTTTGTTGCTGGGTAATCCCATTGTTTGTAGGCCTATTTCATCCATTCATCAGCGGATGGACAGTGAATGCTGCTATAAACATGCATATACAAGACTTTATGTGGACCCATTTCTTTTGGGTCGATACCTTGGAGTGGACTTGCTGGATCATATGGTAACTCATATATTTACACATACCATTTCTGATCCTCCTAAGAATCCTGTAAAACAGAAATTATCATTCCCATTTTACTGATGATAAAACTGAGGCTGGGGCAGGGCAAACATCTTGCTAATAAGACACAGCTAGTAGGTGGCTGAGCTTGGATCTGGACTCAAGTTTTCCTAATTCCAAAGCCAGGAGTGCTTTCTACAGCGCTGGGCAGCTGGGGTTTAGCTCTGTATCTTGCCGGAGTCCAGCTCCAGCAGGTCCAGGGTTCCCTGAAGGATGGATGGTGTCAATGAGAGAGTGAGAAAGCCACGAGTTTCTTTCTGATCACCAGGCGGGCGTCTCTGCACTGACTAAGAGTCAGCTTTATTTATGGAAAAAAATGTATGGGGCCAGCACAGAAGTGGCATTTGCCTTAGACAATGATTTCTGCTGATCAATTCTTTTGGCATGTAAAAATTTCCCAGAACATACATTGGTAGAAGACTCGTGCATAATCTTTATCAGTAGTGATTGGTGTAGGTGATTTAGATGCTTATCATATGGGGAAGGAAGGGATCTTCAGCATTTAAATACAAGACAATGTTTTTAGCATAGCAAAGGGAAAAGTCAGTTCTTTGTGAGCAGTCAATAGCCTGTTTTCTTGAGGGGAAGGAAAACAGGTTTCTCAGGAAATGGAATATTTGCTCCTATAATCACAAAAGAAGAAATTCATATAATATGTTCCTTCACAAGGTGCAAACAGCATATTCTTGAATAAGGGGATAAGTCACTCCCGACAGCAATCAGCAAGGTGCCTTGGGGGGTCGGTGCTCAAAAAAATAATTGAGTGGGGGGTAGACATCGGTCACCATCAGATGGCACGAGGCAGTGCAAAACCCGCCTTAACCTCACAAGGAGTTTTCTCAACTTTGTGAGTTCAGAAATGGCTCCCAACAGTATCTGGTCTTGCAGCTGTCCATATAAGAAGACCATGGTCAGCAAGATTATTCTTCCACCGACAATGGAAACCAGGGCACACCCCAAAATCAAGAGCACGAGTGAGGCCTTATTGGAGCTCCAGCTCCAGCTGAGCAGAGACCCAAAAGCAAGGACATCATATTTCTGTTGTTCTCCCCCAAGACCTGGGAGGTCTTACTTATATAGAGAAAGTTCCTCCTTCTGACTGGTTGGAAGGGCCTCATTTTGATTGGTTGCTATCGGCAGGTAACCCAGGAAGCTCATTGGTGCTTTCTGGAACCTGATTCTCCTGTTTTTAAGTCCATCTTGCTTTTCGGTCACCCCCTGGCTCTGCTCAGAGAGGGAAGGAATTTAGGAGAGCCGATAACGCGGCCCCTGTCTCACCATGAGCTCGTGAGAGGTGGCTCGATCTCCCTCCTGCTGGAAGCCCACAGTGTGAAGTCCTGCACATCCTAGACTTTCATGGAATTCCCTCTTTCTAGGGACATTTAGCTGTTTGAAGCCGGACTCCACCTCAAGTGTAGATATTTCCTTACAGATCCCCAAGTTGTTGACTGCTAATTGCATTTGCATCCTTTCTCCTGGTCCAGCAGTGGCTACACCCTGACTGTAGAGACAAACTGTTTCCTTGGCGCTGCTGCCACCACCAGATTGCTCCATGGTTTGCATCCGCTTGGCGACTCCCTGGGATTCCCAGCTCTGGGAGCCCACGGCAGATGGCTGGCTCTCTAGCTGTGTGGCCAGGAGTCCCTGAACCGAGGCGTGAGTCGTCGGGGCAAATCTAGACAGAATGTGTCCTGCGATTTCAGGAAGAACGTATTTAACTCCATTGATCCCATCACCCCCCTCTCCAAATATTGCTGTGTGTAAACAGTTGATTTTGCTAAAAAAAAAAAAAAAGCTTAAAAAAATCACAGTGATACTGTCCTATATCAGAGTGGCCCTCTCTAAGAAGCCAGCGGCTTGCTAGTATTTAGGACCATTAATTCTGTGAGCTGAGGCAGGGAGCAGATGATTCTTAGGCAAGCTTATTTTTAGTGTGAAGTTATATAGGATAAGGAAAATTTATTTATTTATTTATTTATTTTAGTTTTTTGTTTATTTTTGAGAGGCAGAGAGAGACAGCGCGAGCAGGGGAGGGTCAGAGAGAGAGGGAAACACAGAATCAGAAGCAGCCTCCAGGCTCTGAGCTGTCAGCACAGCACCAGACGCCGGGCTCGAACCCACGAACCGTGAGATCATGACCTGAGCTGAAGACGGACACTTAACCGACTAAGCCATCCAGGTGCCCCTAGGATAAGGAAAATTTAAATAAGCCTAGCCCAACACAATCATTTTAGCATGTGGTACATTTCCTTCCAGGCTTTTTTCCTTTATGCACAGGATTGAAAACAAATCTGGAAGGCGCTTGGGTGACTGGGTCGGTTGAGCATTGAACTCTTGGTTTTCGCTCAGGTCATGATCCCAGGATCATGGGATCGGCCCTGCGTGAGGCTCCCTGCCTGAGCGTGGAGTGGAGCCTGCTTAGGATTCTCTCTCTTTCCCTCTCTCTCTCTCCCTCTGCCTCTCTCCCCTGCTTGTGCAGACTCTCTCAAATAATAATGAAAAAAACTAAAAAATAAATCCCAAATCTCATTCTGACATATATACAAAATTTGGTATCACTCCATTCTTTATAGTAATTATACAATATTATATGTATTATGATTTTCCCCTTGTTATTACATTATTTTTATGACTGTTTAATTTTTTTATGTTTATTTATATTTGAAAGACAGAGAAGGACAGATTATGAGCAGGGGAGGGTCAGAGAGAGAGACACACAGAATCAGAAGCAGGCTCCAGGCTCTGAGCTGTCAGCACAGAGCTGGAGGCGGGGCTCGAACCCACTCAGGCAAAATCATGACCAGAGCTGACGTCGGGGGCTTAACCCACTTAGCTACACAGATGCCTCTTTTTAGGACTATTTAAAATGGTGCCAACATTTGGTTGGATATGATCATTTATTTTACTATTTGCTGATACTGGACATTTAGATTGTTCTTGTGCATTTAGGATTATTTCTTTAAGAGAAATTCCGAGAGATGGAATTTAGAAGGATCTCTAATATCTGTTGCCGGATTGTTTTCCAAAAATGGGTGAAGTTATTTATACTTCTCTTGGCAGGATAAAAACGCTGGTTTCACCCCATCTTCACCAGCCTAGCCTGGCAGGTGCTGGAAAGTTCATGTTTGGGGAGCGGGGGATGTTGTGCTCAGAGAGAAGATAAAAACTATTTCCATTTTGGGGAGGGCATCCTGAGAAGGCGGGAGACTCATCTCAGGGAGGGAGAGGGGCGCCTGGGGGGCTCAGTCAGTTGAGCGTCCAGCTTCTGCTCAGGTCATGATCTCGCATTCATGGGTTCGAGCCCCATGTCGGGCTCTGTGCTGACCGCTAGCTCAGAGCGTGGAGCCTGCTTCAGATTCTGTCTCCCTCCCTCTCTGACACCCCCCCTGCTCATGATCTGTCCCTCTCTGTCTTTCAAAAATAAACAAATGTTAAAAAAATTTTAAAAAGGAGGGAGAAATTGGCATATGTGTATAATAATTATAATAATACTTGTTTTAACCATGTTAGAAGAAAGAGTGTTTTTCTATTCTCTCTACAGAAAAATAAACTCATTATCTCACGGAAAGATAAACAAAGATTACAGATACCCCAGTGGAGGAAATTAGGATTATAGATGTACGAGGTGCAGTTATTTAATAAAAGGTGGATTTATAAGTGGTTCTGGATGTTTTCCAGCTTTTAAAAATCATAATTTGTCATTTTTTTCTCATTCTGAGCTTCCAATTTTACACCTAATTTTGTATTTGCAGTTTTTTCGTTGTAGAAAACATATCACTTGAAATCTACCCTCTTAAATTTTCAGGTGTGTAGTATAGAAATGTTAATTACATGCACATTATTGTACAGTGTATTTTCACTTTAAAAATTATTTTTCTCTAAGAGGGTCCCCCAAACTGTATAAATTTCAGGGCCCACAAACCTGAAACAAACCCTGTCCTCAGCCCCTCACCCCTCGTGGCAAGTTCCAAGCCACATGTTTATATTTTCTTTTCTTTCTTTTTTTTTAATGTTTGTTTATTTTTGAGAAAGAAGGTGAGGGGGGCAGAGAGAGGGAGACAGAGAATCTCAAGCAGACTCCACGCTGTCAGCACAGAACCCAACGTGGGGCTTGAACTCACTAGTTTTAAGATCATGACCTGAACCAAAACCGAGAGTCAGATACTTAGCTGACTGAGCCACCCAGCTGCTCCTTTCTTCTTCTTCTTTTTATTTTTTATTTTTTCGTTTATTTATTTTTGAGAGACCGAGAGAGACAGAGTAAGAGCAGGGAAGGGGCAACGAGACACAGAATCTGAAGCAGGCTCCAGGCTCTGAGCTGTCAGCACAGAGCCCAATGCGGGGCTTGAACTCACAAACTCTAAGATCATGACCTGAGTCGAAGTTGGATGCTAACTGACTGAGCCACCCAGGTGCCCCCCCACCTCTTCTTTTTTAAATAACCATTTTATTGAGATATAATTCACATACTATAAAGTTCACTCTTGAAACATGCATTTCAGTGGTTTTTGGTGTATTCACAGAACTGTACAATCATTACCACTGTCTAATTTCAGAACATTTTCATTACCTCCCAAAAGGAGACCCTGCACCTATTAGCATCCCTCCCCTTTCCCTCTCCCCCAGTCCTTGGGAACCACTAATCTTTCTGTTTCTATGTATTTACCAACCTTCGACAGTTCGTCTAAATGGAATCATGGATCATGTGATTCTTTGTGGTTGGCTTCTTTCATTTAGCTTAGTGTTTTCAAGGCTTGTCATGTGGTAGATGCCAGTACTTTCTTCCTTTTTAAATTGCTGAATCAGGGGCACCTGGGTGGCTCAGTTGGTGAAGCGTCCGACTTCAGCTCAGGTCATGATCACACAGTTTGTGGGTTCGAGCCCCGCGTCATGCTCTGTGCTTAAAGCTCAGAGCCTGGAGCCTGCTTTGGATTCTGTGTCTCCTTTTCTCTCTGCTCTTCCCCTGCTCGCATTCTGTCTCTCTCTCAAAAAAGAAAAAAAAGGCATTAAAAATCTTTAAAAAAATAAATTGCTGAATAAGAGTCTGCTGTATGCATATGTTTTATTTTGTTTGCCATTCATGAGTTGGTAGATATTTCCACCTTTTGGCTGTTATGAATAATATTGCTAGAAATGTTTATGTGTGAGTCTTTGAGTAGAGTAAGTTATTATTTCTGTTGCATACATGCCTGGGAGTGGCATTGCTGATTATGTGGTAACCGTGTGGTTAATATTTCGAGGAACTGCTGAACTCTTTCCCAAAATGGCTGCATGATTTTGCAACTTTACTTGTCCTGTCAACACTTGTCCTTTCTGTCTTTTTGAATTTAGCCATCTCAGTGGGGATAAAATGGTATCTTCCTCCATACTTAATCGATGCTTAATTTATATACTTACAGCTGTTTAATATTAATGACATTAACACATGGGGGGCTTGCATTATGACTTGATTGTAGGGCCAAGAACATACACATTCACTAATTGTCCTGAATACATGTAACAAATTTAAAATATAAATTTAAACTTGTGTTTAAACCCTCTTTGAGCCCTTGGCTCTATTTGTTAAGATTCAAACTATATTCTTGGCTTATTTTATTCTTTATTAAAAATTTTTTTAATTAACTTTTTTGTTGTAAGAGGGAGAAAAGCAGACGGGGGGTGGGGAGAGAGAGAGAGAGGGAGTCTTAAGCAAGTTCTATGCTCAGTGTGAAGCCTGATGCAGGGCTCAGTTCCACAACCATGGGGTCATGACCTGAGCTGAATTTAAGAGTCGGACGCTCAACTGACTGAGCCACCCAGGTGACCTGGCTATTTAATTCTTAGAAGTTCAAAATATTCATGGGACCCCTGGGTGGCTCAGTTGGTTAAGCGTCCAGCTTCAGCTCAAGTCATGATCTAGCAGTTTGTGAGTTCGAGACCCACATCGGGCTCTGTGCTGACAGCTCAGAGCCTAGAGCCTGCTTTCGATTCTGTGTCTCCCTCTTTCTCTGTCCTTCCTCTGCTCATGCTCTGTCTGTCTCTCTCTCTTGAAAATAAATAAACATTAAACAAAAAGTTAAAAAAATATTCAGCAATGTGTATACCCCTTTTTAAAAATATTTTACTGTAGGACAATCATTTGGAGCAGGGAACATTCCATCTACCACCACCCAAATTTCCAAACCAGTACATCTTATTTTCATCTGTGCCAATTTCACGGGACTGTTGTAAAAATTAAGCTAGCTAGGGATGTCAAATACACAATATGGTAAGTCTTCACTAAACATTGGCTACGAAATTCCTGGTTGTAAGGTGAACGGCCTCATATCGGGTCAGTTCCAAATCCTTTGTGTCCAGATCACATCAACGACATTGACATAGGAAGTATTTGGGTAGAATCCCTCCCTTGCCTGGTTTCTTCCATTGGCTGGTGTCTAAACATATCTGAGTCCTTCATTTCTCTGACCAACCCAGTTCCTCAGAGCTGGGAAGTTTGTAGCCATAAAATCTCTACTTGTTGCCTGGGGTCCCAATCACCTCGTAAGACTTTCTTGAGGCACACGAATATATTCCTTAAGGAATACTTTTTGCAGCCCAAGTCTGGGAACACCATCTATGTCTTTGGATTCTTTTGCATTCTGTGGACTGTCACCCATATTCTCTATCATGGAACCGTCCATCCAAACTTTCCTGCCAAGGCAATTGGGCAGACATCACCCCTAATGACACCCCAACTATAAACATCTAACAATTCCCATACTGGAACATATTTCAGGGAGGACAAACTAAAAGAATTGTGTTGACAGGTTTTTTTTGGAAGTTCATGTACTACTTTTATCAAAAGGAAATCCTTGTTTCAGCAATGGAATGGATAACCTTTCAAATTAAACATATAAATGCTTTAAACCAGCCATTATTTGTTGATCGTGTTCCATGGGCAGAGACCCTGCTGGCTTCACTAAAGAGGGCTAGAGAGATGGACTTATAAAGAAAGAGTGGAACCTGGTGATCTTACCTGGCAGAAAACCATGTGTAAAAAATAACAGCCAGGCAGAAAAATATAAATGAAAGTGATTCAAATCTTTGCCCAGTCTCTTGAGAAATGTCAGTGGGGAGAGGATGGTTTTAGTAAAACTTCTGAAAAATCCTTTTGACGTATCTTTTACTTACAGTCTTTCTCTATACCAGGCAGTGACTCCTGAAAAGCCTCTCTGTCCTTCCTCTCTCTATTCCCCCTAAATCTCTCCTGCAAATCCAGTTCATGCTTTTCTTTTCCCAAGGTTTCCTACAGTAGCCGTCCTAAGAAGTGCGCGCTCTCTCTCTCTCTCTCTCTCCCCTCAGTGTTCTGTTTCTCTTCTTTATTTCCCCTTTTACTTGATCCTTCTCATAGATGGTAGTCTCCAAAGATGGCCCCAAGGGACCCTGCTTCTGGTATTCATGCCCTTGTGTGGCCCCTTTTTGAATCAGAGCTGGCCATGTTATAATCAACAAAAATGTCACTGATTGCTTTTGAGGCGGGTCAGACAGAGAGCTTCTACCTTGGCTTCTTGGAGATTTTGTTCTGAGGGAAACCAGCTGTAGAGGGTTATACAGTGTTCCTCAAAAATTCATATCCACCCAGGACTTCCTTGGAAATAGGGTCTTTGCAGATGTAATTTGTTAAAGATAGTGAGATGACATCATTCTGGATGTAGCGGGCCCTAAATCTATTGGTAGCCTTGGAAGGGGAGTGGATACAAAGAGACCCAGAGCTGAAAGCCACTTGGAGACAGAGGTGGACAGTGGAGTGGTGCCACTGGGCGATAGGGCGTGTGGAGGGTTCCTGGTGGCTGTGAGAAGCTACAAGGAGGCAAGGGAGTCTTCTTTCTGAGAGTGTCCAGAAGGAACCCTGCTAACACCTCGGTTTTGGACTGCTGGCCTCCTGGACTCTCAGACAATGAACTTCTGTTGTTCTAAGCCATCTGGTTTGTGGTCATTTGTTGTGCTGGCCCTAGTAAAGTGGGATACCACCTAACATGCTAGGACCACAGTGTTCTGGAGAAGCGCAGGATGGCCCAGTGGAGAGAGTGGTGCCCGGCTGGCCAGCCACCAGCTGTGTGACTGAAGAAGTTCTCTTGAACGTATCTCCCAGTTGAACCCTGTGACCCCAGCCTCAGCCAACATCTGATCACAACTGTACAAGAGACTCAAGTGAGAGCAGCCTTGCTAACCCCAGTAACGGCACAGAACTATGAGAGGGAACATGAAAGAAAGGAAAGGAAGGAAAGGAGGGAAGGAAGGAAGGAAGCAGGTAGGAAGGAAGGAAGAAAGGAAGGAAGAAAGGAAGGAAGGACAGAAGGAAGGAAGGACAGAAGGAAGGAAGGAAGAGATAGAAGGAAAGAAGGAAGAAAGGAAAGGAAAGGAAGGAAGGGATTGAAGGAAGGAAAGGAAGGAAGGAAGGAAGGTAGGAAGGAAGGAAGAAAAAATTTAAGCCACTTAGTTCTATGGTGATTTGTTATATCGCCAAGGTCTTGAGGAAGGACCTTCCTGCTGACCGTGGCCTCCTGAAAATGAGGCTCATCCCTCCTCATCTTTCTCATTAGAATCAGCTCCTACCCTGCTGCCATCCTGGAATTCAGGTGAGTAACATACTCTGCCTCTTCCCACGTATGGAATAGTTTGGTTCCTCATCTCAGCAGGTTCACAGCCTGATCGGAGGGGCAAACTCTAACATAAGAACACTGTTAAGAACTCTCGTAAGCATCATGACAAATTCAAAATTGATGTGCAAGACAAGTTTGGGGGAGACACACGGGAAAGATGAGGAAGAGGTCTCTGGGAAGATGCTCCGAATTTCGGAGGAGGTAAGGAACTGGGAAGGCGTTCTGGAAGAGGGATGACGTGATTCAGAAGTGATTTGAAGGTTTGGGTTTCTGAGAAAATGGCTAAGAAAGAACTCTTGAGATGTATTTGGTGCAAAAAGGTGATTTTATTACAGCACGGGGACAGGACCTGTGGGCAGACAGAGCTGCGGCGGGATAGTGAGGAGTGACTGATTATATACCTTTTCATTAGTGGGGGTTGGGGAGAGCCTAGGTCTCTAAGGGATTCGGAAGCAAGGCTCTCAGGACCTTGAGGAGCTAGCTGCTGTTAAGGTTACTCTGAGTCTTTCATAAAACACAAACACGAAGGCGGCCGTGAGTTCGTGAGGAATGTCACGCGGTGCCTGTTTCAGGTATCTATCAGTGGGCTGTCAGCTGTAAGGAGATTAAACTTTGGCTGCATTTCTCCTGCCTGGTTCTCATCTGTGACACATGGAGTTATTATTACATACATTCCTTGCTTTGAAGAACAAACTGGGGCAATTCTATTAGACTCACAATGGCTGCCATGGCCACACCTGCTCGGAGAACCCACTCTATGTGGATTCTGCTTTGCGCCACGTGACCCTGTTTCACTGGCTACTACTGATTGGACTAGGCCTTCAAGGCCTGGCTGAAGACCAGTATCTCTGATGAGGGTCTGTGCTGAGCTCCTGACCCTCTGGGGTCCACAGAAGGCTTTAAGCATGGGCGAACAGCCTGAAGTCATACGCCTAATTTTCTAGTTCCCTTCATGTGGTTTTCTAGTAAGACTATCAATGTTTTCATCACGTTCACAAAGGGGGTGAGCGTTGACCTTGAAAGATAAAACCAGGATTTAAGGAAACAGAATGAAAGATGCAGCATGAATGTAATATACTTTCATGAAAATGCGCACATAATCACGACATTCATTTTGCAAACACCCACATGAAGATTCATGGGAAGCACTTTACAGGGGTGCCTTTGGCGGTGGCAGGGGTAGCAGCGTGGTTTGGAGTTCAAAGAAGGAAAGAAATGGGGCGCCTGGGAAGCTCAGTCAGTTAAGCGTCTGACTTCAGCTCAGGTCATGATCTCTTGGCTCATGAGTTAGAACCCCATGTTGCGCTCTGTGCTGACAGCTCAGAGCCTGGAGCCTGCTTCAGATTCTGTGTCTCCCTCTCTCTTCCCCCCTTCCCCGCTCACACTCTGTCTCTCTCTCAAAAATAAATAAACATTAAAAAAAAACCCTTTTTCTAAAGAAGGAAAAAAAAACCAGTGTGTAGGCCAGCGGTGGCCTTTCAAGGGGCCTGGCTCAAGACTTGCCAACAGGGCATTCCATGCTGGAAGATGACCGGCTAACTGTGGAATCCTTTCTCCAGGGAAGTTTTTTTTTAATCTTTTTTTTTTAAGTTTTTAAAATTTATTTTGAGAGAGAGAGAGAGAGAGTGAGCACATAAGTATGAGTGGGGAGAGGGGCAGAGAGAGAGAGAGGAAGAGAGAGAGAAGCCAAATCAAGCTCATGCATGGAGCCTGATGTAGGGCTCAAACTCACAAACCAGGAGATCATGACCTGAGCTGAAATTAAGAGTCAAATACTCAACCTAGAAAGCCACCTAGGCGTCCCTCTCCAGGGACATTTTTAACAGGAGGCATGGAGAGTGGCATAAAAGGGGGCAATCACAGGGAAGGCTGAGCTGGGGGGAGAGAGCAGGGGCCCACTCTCCAGAGAGCCATGGGCTGTCCTGGGCTGTCCCCGGGCCCTGGCGGGGACTGGAGCCAATGCAACAGGGGAGCTCCTTATGTCTCTCTCAGTGCGGTCTTGCCGCAGAGCTGGGAAGCTGAGAGCAGGCTCCCAGGACTTTCTTTTGGGTCAGTCCAAGACCACAGCAGCACAAGTGAGGCGGGTGTGAACTTGTGAGCGCAGGAGGGGTCCCGGGGCCTCAGTAGCCACATGACTGAGGGTAGGCCCGTTTGTGTGTGCCTGCATCTGGCTGCTTCTCCAGGCTGGCGGACCCAGGGCAGAGTGCCTGGGCATGCCCTTGGGCTGGTTGAAGTGCATCGGGCTGAGGGACTGCAGAAATAATAGCCCTTGGCTCAGGCTCCGGCTTCCAGCACATCAGCCCGCTGTTGGCAGGAGGGCGAAGAGCTCAGCCAGCCTCGAGCCAATGCTGTAAAGTGGGCACCAGGTGGAAACAAAAGCCAGACCGTGATGGGAATAGTGTTTCTCTGCGGAGGGGCCGGAGCGCCCCCCTGGGGCTCCGAGCCCGCCCTTGTTTGTTCCGCAAACAGGGGAGACCCACTCTTGCCCGCATAAATGATACATCAGGTTAATGGCAAAGTACTTGTTTCCAGGCTCAGTGGCGCGCCATGGTCCCCGCCTGCGCGGCGTCTGGGGACCCAAGCTGCCGCGAGCATTCCTAATGAGCTGTGTGCTGCGATGCAGTTTGTTCCCGGCTATTCCCACTTCCCAGGGCGGGTCCGTGTTCCCAAACACTCACGATTCTCTACAGTTTTTTTGTTTTTGCAAATTGCGGAGTGGCTTGGTGGGGAGTGGTGAAATCCCAAGGAGAATAAGCGAAGTAGGGAGGAAGCAATACCATCAGAAACCAGGGAGGGGGGCACTTTGCAGAGTGGGCCAGCGTTTTCGAGAAGGCACGGTGGTGCTGGACATCGCCTTGCATCTAGGAACCCTCCTAGGGAGGGAGGGAGAGTTAGCGGTGCGCCAGCCTCCTGTCCCTTGGCTTCATGGGTCAAAGTCTCTCCTGTGGGACATTAGCGCCCCCCCCCCCCCCATGGACTGTATTTCCTGGACCCCCAGTGATGTTTGCGGGGGAGACAGAGCTTCTGGGACCTGGGTCTGGATGGAGGTGGACCTTTGTCAGTCGGTCCTACATGTGGGGCTCCTACCAGGAGGCAGCAAAGGTAGTGAAGGCAGTAGCCATGGTGGTGGCTCTGGGA
Organism: Helogale parvula; assembly: GCA_004023845.1. Classification (NCBI taxonomy): domain Eukaryota; kingdom Metazoa; phylum Chordata; class Mammalia; order Carnivora; family Herpestidae; genus Helogale; species Helogale parvula. Next base: position 27,565 of record PJEM01007449.1, on the reverse strand, counting down.
AGCAGGCGGTGAGGCGCTGTGAGGAGGGAGGGAGACAGGAAGGTCTGGAGCGATGCGGAAACAGGTCGAGTGCATAGAATCTATTACCCATCCTCTGGTCAAGCACAAGAAAGGGATTGTGTGCCTGCTAGAATCGAAACCAAGTGAAGTTCGGGCACAGGGTAATAGGTGGGGTGTTGGGTGGCATTGAGCTGGGGCACGTTTGGTGAGTCTGGGTTTAGGACATGGAAAACCCTTCTTTAAAATTTTTTTATTAATATTTCTTTATTTTTGAGAGTAAGAGAGCATGAGCGGGGGAGGGGCAGAGAGAGGGAGACACAGAATCTGAAGCAGGCTCCAGGCTCCGAGCTGTCAGCACAGAGCCCCACACAGGGCATGGGCTGTGAGATCATGACCTGAGCTGAAATCAGATGCTTAACTGACTGAGCCACCCAGGTGCCCCTAGAAAACCCTTCTTTACTTGACCTCATTAGCATCTCATGCCCCAGGGATGTCAGAAGGAAAAAACAAGCTTTTAACCAAATGGGTTTTGTTTTTAAAGAACCTCCAAGTCGAAGAGCAGATGGGCTAGCCAAGTAGGGATAACTTACTTTCTCTGAGACAAAGTCTATAGAACCGGAAGGCATAGGGGGAAGAGGGTTGATTTTTTTCCTGAGGGAGCAATGGATAGCATCGAATTGGTCAGCAACAAGTGGTAAACACAGCAATGTAAAAAAAATTTTAGAGCAGTTTTCAACTCATGGCAAAATTGAGCCAAAGGTATAGAGATTTTCCATAGACCCCGCCCCCCCGACCCAACATATGCCCAGCCTTCCGCATGATCAACATCCCCCATCAGAGTGTAAACGTGCTGCACTTGACACATCAAGTTGGACACATCACCATCACCCAAGTTTACATTAGGGCTCACTTTGGGTACATTCTGTGGGTCTGGACAAATGTATAATGACGTACGTCCCTCTTTATGGTATCATACAGGGTATTTTTCCTGCCCTAAAAGTCCTCTGTGCTCTGCCTTTTTACCACTCCCCAGGCCCTAATTCCTACAACCACTGATCTCTTTACTGTCTCTATGGTTTTGGGTTTTCCAGAATGTCCTAAAGTTGGAATCGGGCAGCCCTTTCAGACTGGATTTTTCTCCCACTTAGTTATATGCACGTAAGTTTTCTCTGTGTCTTTTCTTGGCTTGATGGCTTGTTTCTTTTTAGTGCTAACATTCCATTGCTTGGATGTGACACAGAGAGTCTGTTTATCCAGCCCCCATGAGAGGGCACCATGGTTGCTTCTAAATGCGGTCATTTCTTCTTCATGTGGTCAATTTCCATGATGTTAAATGTGGACTCGAAGAGGCCATTTTCATGTTTATTTCCAGCTTCCACTGGTCTTTTTCTGGAATGGCCCAGGACAAAGATGGGACTCAGGCTGACTTTGCACTGACTCCTTGCTAATGGGCAATGTCAATGACGGGACAGAAGCATTTTCAGTGCAGGTTGAATGGCCTGGATGATCGTTGCCATTTTCTCAATTTAATAAGGGAGTCCCAATGTCTAGAGACCTAGGTGCTGGCAGCCTCATTTCCTTAGTGGAAAGATTTTTGTTAAAAAAAAGAAACAACCAAACCAAAACAAGAAAACAAGTCAAACAAAAAACAAGTGAAAGGATAAAATACCCCCAAACCAATGTTTTTTGCTGTATATTACATAATCCAGAGGCAATTTGAATGGATTTAGAGACTCCATGGGGATGGTTTATAGTATTTGTGACCATCATCAGCAGCACTTGTAAAATTCTAAAATTTATCAAGGAAAGGAATAGCTTGCCTCTTTAGCAAATAATAAATCAATAATTCCCAAACTGAGCGAACAGCCAAGTAAGAGAGCAAGGAAAACAAAGGATAATGAAAAAGACTCCAGGCAAGTGCACAACAGCGAAGTCAATAGTTTCTTTTGGAGCCCTTTGTTCTTCAATAAGAGGCAGGGGCTGGGGGCCAGGGCTGTCCCATCACCCCTTGCAGCAGATGACAACGATAATCACAATGGCCAGTGTTCCTTGCACACCTGTTCTGGGACAGGAGCTGGTTGAGAACTTCCAAGGTGTTAACCTCCCTGAAATTTCCAGCTGATCTCCCCAGGCTCTGACCTCCAGCAGCGCTGCTCCGTGCAATGTAACAGCCCTGCCTCGTTCTCCAGCTCTGTCACCCATGGCAGGTGTATCTCCTGTGAGTGACTTGAGGGAGGAATGTGCCTTTCTCATGGGTGCTGTCCTTGGCACCCTGCACAGAGTCAGGCCCCAAGTGCACGAAGCTTGCAGACTCTGATTACCCATGACCCTGACATTTATGAAGGGAATTTCATCTCCATAATACTCTCACTAGTTGAGAATACTCCTTGTGAGGCTAAGGCAGGTTTGCAAGGCCTCCTGCTGTTAGATGATGACTGATATCTACCCCCACTCAAATGTTTTTGCTTGAGCACCAACCCCCCAGGCACCTTGTTGATTGGTATCAGGAGTGACTCATTCCCTTATTCTGGCCCTAATATGTGGTTGCACCTTATGAAGGAACTTATTATAGGAACTTCTTCTTTTGTGATTATGGGAGCAAATATTACATTTCCTGAGAATCCTGTTTTTCTTATACTTACTCTTAAGCAAACAGGCTATTAACCTCTGCTCACAAAGAACTAACTTCTGCCTTTGCTATGCTTAAAAACATTATCTTGTATTTGAATGCTAAAGATACCTTCCTTCCCCATATGATAAACATCTAAATGACCTGCATCAATCACTGTTGAAGACGGTTATGTATGAGTCTTCTACAAATCTATGTTCTGGGAAATTTTTACATACCAAAGAAATTTATCATCAGAAATCATTGTCTAAGGCAAATGCCACTTCTGTGCTGTTCCCCATACACTTAACCATAAATGAAGCTGAGTCTCAGTCAGTGCAGAGATGCCTGCCTGGTGATCAGAAAGAACCTTGTGGCTCTCTCATCCCTTTTGCTGACACCGTCCATCCTTCAGGGAACCCTGGACCTACTGGAGCTGGACTCTGGCATCCCAGGAGGTGGGCAATTTTGTCTCTATGTTCCAGATAAGGTGCTGAGGATAAGAGGTATGTTACTTGCCCAAGGTCACAGCCAGGAAGTGATCAAGGTGCATTTTGGACCTGGGTTAACCCGACTTGTCACTTGATGCCCTTTACTGTTGAGATACATGCTTTTGCGTGGGGAAGCCACTGAAAAGAGAGTAGAGAGCTCTTTTTCAGTTAATGAAGGGCTAGTATGTCTACACAAGAAAATTCCCAGGCCCTGGAATGTAGTAATCCTAAACACTCTGTTGCTTTTGCTGAAAGCCTATTACCTGAGATGGTTTAGGAAGGAACTGAAGTGGAGATGACTCCAAGTGCTGGTGATGCAGACGGACGATGCAACGGGAAACAGGACTAAAAGACAAGTCACAGAAGTGCTCTGTGCTCCTTCACTTTAAAACAAGTGGGCAAAAGCATTCTAAAGCATGTGTGCATGTACATGTTTCCATACAGTGCATAGAACAGAAGCCTGTGGGTTCTAGAAATAACCCAAATGACAAATCGTCTCCGTCGACATATATTGTAAGCAGTGATGCCAGATTATTTGGACAAGTTTGCTAACAGATGTGATCTGTTTAGCTAAACAGATATTAATTTTCCAGCTCTTTGACCCGCTGATAAATTATATCCTGTTGGAGATACACCACAAGTTACAATAAAAACTGATGGTGCATGTGATTGTCAAGACGTTAATTCGAAGGAGATGAAGATGATGTACTTGGGTTACAAAATATCCACAATGCCTCTTGATGTTATAGGTTAAAAAAACCCCTAAATTTAAATATATATAATATGTATTATAGTCTATAAAATATATACTATATTGTAACAAAACTATACTTTATTACATGTAGTAATAAAAGCATTTATTATACTTAAAAATTACATATAAATCCCAATGGGTCTTTGAGAGTTTTGATCCACTTATCATTTCTAGGACAGGTTTTGGAATTTGCGATCTGCCTTTTTGAATGGCACTTTTCTCTGGGACTTCTGCAGAATCTTTTGACCCCGTGTACCTGGCTTGAAATGTTGCTGGTCTACAAAGTCAAGTTGCTTGGGGTGGTCTAAAATGCCTGCCGCTTTTGTGTGAGAACAGCCACGATCTGGAGTTCGCAGTGATTGGAACATTGCTGTCAATCTCAGCTGATGCTTTTTTTCTATGAAGAGCAGGTTTCTCAACCTTGACACTGGTGACACATTGGACCAGATCATGTTTTGCTGTGTGTCACTGTCCTGTGCATTGTTGGATATTTAGCATCATCCCTGGCCTTTGTCCACTGGATGCCAGTGGCAGTCCCCCAGTTGGGACACTCAGAATATCTCCAAAGGCTGCCCCATGTCCTTGGGGGCAAAATCCATCCCTGCTGATAGAGAACCATTGATCTCCAGCTCTACGTGTTGCTCTGGCTTCACGGAGAGTTGCAGGGCATTTCACATGTGTTTTCTCTTTGCAGCAGCTATTAACATAAATCTTCTTATTTGGAATTCTGGCAACAGCCTGGCAGAGAAGATTAATGGGGGGGGGGGAAGCAAAAGCATACTCCTGTGATATTGCAATGTGCTGAATTACGTGCTATTTGGGCGCCAATGCAGGAGGCAGCGATAAACGGAATAACCTTCAGTTAAATGGTGTGGTCGCCGAGGACGCCTACCTCCTGTTTTATGGTGTCTCTCACTGTGGCTTATCGTTCTGGATCAGTTAATTGTGTGTTTCTTTTTATCTGTCACTGATATCACCCGGCATCGACTCCATAGTATTTCATTCTTTCATTCTTATAATCAATAAAGCTTTGCTACCCATTTGTCATTGAAAGTGTCAGTTTGTTTTTCATTCCGGGTATCTGGCCGACTTCCTGCTTGGATGGATGGAAACATCTATTTAACTTCGATGGAGCAAACATGGCATTGCTATTGATCAGTATCTTTTGCCCGGCAACTTCTGTTCAAGAAAAGCCATAGAATTTTCACTTATGTCAATGAGCAGTAATACTAAGGACAAAACCCATAAATATTCTATTAACAGGCGAAGAATAATGTCTTCAAATAGAGCCCAGAACATACATTTTGGTTTACATGATAATATACATTCTATAAATATAAGAATTTTATAGTTTGAAAGGACTGCTTCAGACCCTTTAAGGTCAAGTGAAAAAAAAAAAGTGACATAAAGACCATACAAACAGACAGTTTGGAACCGGGGCTAGAACCTTTGTGGAAGATTGCCACGATGCCTCTGATTCAGGGGTTGGTAAACAGTGACCCTCTGGGAAACTCTGGCCCTCTGTCTGGTTCTCTAAATAAAGTTTTATTAGAACACAACCACACTTAACTGTCTGCTTATTATCTATGGCTGCTTTCATTCCACAGTCACAGAGTTGGGTAGTTGTGGCAGAAGCAGTCTCACCTGAGAGGTAAAAGATATTCACCTTACGGCTTTTTGCAGAAAAAGTTTGCATATACCCAGACTAATTCTTCACTCCTTTGCTGTGCAATATTATGGTACTCCTCTTCCTCCTCCCAACTTCCTAGTCTTGGGGTCAGTCATGTGACTTGCTTTGGGTCTGCTTGTTCTTGTGACTCTGCTGTTGCGGTGAGAAAGGCACGAGCTGGCCTGCTGACGGAGAAGGGGCAGGTGGAGCAGAGCCGAGTCATGTACATTCTCCCAACCAAGGCCAGCCTCAGTGAGCCATCAGCTGGGCAGACCCAGAAGAGCGAGCAAGGTCAGCAAGACCATCAGGGCTGCCAGCCACTAAGCCTATGATTCATGCAGAATAACCTGGCATATAAAGTGACGACTGCTCTTTGGAGAATTATGTGGCAGTTCAGGACTCAGATTTTAGAGAGATTTGAGAGATTTTTAGAAAACCTAGGTTTGGGTTCTGACTCCGCCCTTTCTAGCTGCATGACCATTGCCTCTCAAATCACGTTGCCTCTCAAATCTCTCTTTTTGCCCTGGGTGTAGTAATGGCTGCTTTCTTGACATCGGTTTTCCCCATTTCTGGACAAACAGGAAGACTGTGTTTCTCCATCTTCCTGAAGATGCGCAGGGTTGTGTGGCTTGCAGCGGCCAACAGCCCGCGGGTGACGGCACCGTGTGTCACTCTGGGTGGGAGCTCTGGTTGCCGATGCTTGCTCTCCGGCCCGATCTTGCCCTCACGCGGCAGCTGTGGAAGATTGGGGTGGATGTGAGGTCGACCCTGGGCCACCACCTGGCGGGCAGTCACGTGGACTCACGGTGGACTTCACATGAGTGAGAACTTCACTTCTCTTGGGTTAAGTCATTGGAGTTTGGGGGATGCTCGTTATTACAGCTGAGCAGATAGCTTTTTTGAGAATCTTAATTTTTTTCTGAGTTAGAAATTACTACAAATGAGGGGCGCCTGGGTGGCTCAGTCGGTTAAGCGTCCGACTTCGGCTCAGGTCATGATCTCATGGTTCGTGGGTTCAAGCCCAGCATCGGGCTCTGTGCTGACAGCTCAGAGCCTGGAGCCTGCTTCAGATTCTGTGTCTCCCTCTCTCTCTGATCCTCCTCTGCTCACACGGTCTCTCTCTGTCTCTCAAAAAGAAATTAAAAAACATAAAAAAAAATTAGAAATGACTACAAATGGAAAAAGTTGTGGTGGAGAGAATGGCGTCAGTGTGAGTTAGTCAACCTTCATTTATCGGAGATGGACTGTGTGCCAAGGAGTAATGGGGAAAAAGTGCAGCTCCTGGGGTCAAATCCAGGAGTTGCCATTGGAAAGGCTGCATGACCTGCAGGAGGCACTTCATGTTTTTGATTCGTGGTTTCTAGAAAAAAGGGATAATCCCGTGGCCTTTGCAAGATGTTGAGAGGGATTCAATGAGGTAATATTATGATTCAGTATCTAGAGTCTTGGATGAACTGGTGGCACTTCTATCTCCCAGACAGACAGGATGAAACATTCTGGAGCCCGGGTCATCAGGCGGGGATCAGGCGGGGACGCATAACAGCCTACGTGCGCCATGAAAGCTGGCCGGTGACTGGGGAAAAAGCTAAGTTCCTTCGGAGAAAGGCTCAGAAGGTGTCCAAGAACTCTGGGCAGATGGGGAGGCAGTGAGGCCAGTGAAGGGGGATCAAGGACACACGGGGGCCACCGGTTGTGATGTCAGGAACCCTGAGAGGCAGAGTAGAAGCCGTGTGCAGGGCCTGGGAGCCAAAGAGGCCTGAGTATGAATCCTGGTTCTGCTCTGATGTACTTGCTGTGTGACAACGGGCAGCTCTTTTAATCTCTCTGGACTTCAGTTTTCTCATCTGTGAAACAGAGATCAAAAGAGTACTGACCTTGTAAGGTTGAAGAGAAAACGAGAGAACGTCTGTAAGGTACACATGGCCACTATGTAAATATTGGGTGCTGCTCTTTGTCACTGGCACTAACCTACAAACTGAGGGGGTATGCAGGCATGCCCAGCGCAGGTGGTATCCATCGAGTACATTCTCACCCAGCAAACACAACCCAGGCTCCTTAAAAGGGACATCGAGTGGGGAGGTGGGCTGCAGTGCGCAGTCAGGCTGCTGCTTGGCCGATGTGAGGGTGGGGGGGCTTGGCCAGTATTCAGACCTTAAAGGATAATATTTTGGAAATGGACTGAACTTGCTGAGTTAGAGCAAGTTCTTTGCCTGATGAGCCTAAACAGAACTGAGCCCTGTGGGGGCTGTGAAAACACAACAACCTAACTCGATCCTGCCTGAACATCTCTGTGACGGATCTGTGAACGCCTAGTTGTGATCTCCTGTATCTCCTAGCCCAGAGGGATTCGGTAGGAACTTGAAACCTCAGAGGCTTAACATTTTTAGCTTCGTTTAGGAGAGGAACAAAGAAGAATAGAAACGTCTTAATTTATTCTCTTCTGGTTGCATAAACATAAGAATCCTGCAGATGAAATTATGTGGCAGTTTCCATTTCTAGTTGGGCAACGTTAGCAATATGGAGACCATGAAAAAGAATAATTATATTTTAGACACGATGTACATGTTCCAACCGAATGCCTCTGGTCCCTTCTTTTAATTGTTGAGTGCCTCTGGGGTTTTAGCTTATTGGAAGGATAGGGAAGCAATATTCTAAGTGGGCCAACTTCCAGAAAAAGAGGATGAAAGTTTTTTCCCCTTGCGTTTCTCTGGCAAGTACCATGTGGGAAGCACATAGATAAAACGACCAGCTTAGATCTGAGCAGGGACCGGCAGATGAACTGTTGAGAGCCTGCTGGGAAGGAGAACAGAGGCCCCTGTTGAAGGCTCTGAAATGGTCTCCGCTCAATAGCTACCACTGGGCATTTGACGGCCCCTTTCAAGTTTACAAGTGCATTGCAAAAGTTTTATATCACTTGGCTAAAGATGTTGCAGTTAAATTTGCTTGAAACCAGTGCGTCAGATGATAAGGGAAAAATAGCTTTCTGTAACAAGAGAAAGACAAGAGAAAGAAAGAAAGATACCCCATGAAATAATTTTTCCAGCAGTCCTTCTTTTTAAAGAGGAGAATCTATTTAAATTAAAAAATTTGTTTTTAAATGTTTATTTACTTTTGAGAGGAGGAGAGAGACAGAGCACCAGCAGGGAGGGGCAGAGAGAGAGACACACAGAATCCAAAGCAGGCTCCAGGCTCTGAGCTGTCAGCACAGAGTCCGACACGAGGCTCGAACTCACAAACCGTGAGATCATGTCCTGAGCTGAAGCTGGATGCCTAGCCGACTGAGTCACCCAGGTGGACCCCCCCCCAGCAGTCATTTTTGGGGTGGTTCTTGCTCATGCCTGAGAGCCACGGCAGAAGACTTTAAGAATGGAAATGATAGAAATAAAGCGGTTTTGTGAGTTTTTTTAAAAGCTAGTATAATGGGGTTGGATTGCCTTTGTAGGTCCTTGAATCCAGAAGTGTTCCTCTCTGGTGCTACATTGATAATGCATTTGGAGTAGATATTAAAATACTTTCATGTTTAAAACAGAAAAGCAGACGTACCTCTAGTTGCATACTGGATTTGTAAGCAGAACCCCTACGGTCCGCCTCAAAAGGACCTGTTCTCATCTAGAAATTCAGAGAGCTATTTTAAAGAATATTCTAAAAATGTAAGCAATGTTATCAAAAATACCTCCTTGTTAGAGGTATGACTTCCAAGGGCAAATTTTGTTTTCGTCCTTTTATTTTGCTTCTCTGCTTTGCATGCCTTTCAGTTGTTTGGGGGCATGTGATTCATTTGAAATATATATATTTTTTAATGTTTATTTTTGAGAGAGAGCGAGAGCGAGAGGCAGAACACAAGTGGGGAAGGGGCAGAGAGGGAGGGAGACACAGAATCTGAAGCAGGCTTCAGGCTCTGAGCTGTCAGCACACAGCCCGACACGATGCTCGAACTCACGAGCTGTGAGCTCAAGACTGGAGCAGAAGTGAGACGCTTAACCGACTGAGCCTCCCAGATGTCCATTGAAATGTTTTTCTAACTTAGTTTAATTTTTAGATATAAACATTTTGCTTAGGGGACCCCAAGAGTGAGTCTTGGGGTATAACTTTCTTCTGTTCTGACTTCCAAAAACTCAGAAGGTGTTTCAGCACTGCTGTGAAGCCTAATTAATGTAATTAAATTGCTTAAAAAGTTTTTTTTATGTTTTTTATTTATTTTTGAGAGACAGAGAGAGACAGCATGAGCAAGGGAGGGGCAGAGAGAGAGGGAGACACAGAGTCTGAAACAGGCTCCAGGCTCTGAGCTGTCAGCACAGAGCCCGACGCGGGGCTCGAACTCACAAACCGTGAGATCATGACCTGAGCCAAAGCTGGACGCTTAACTGACTGAGCCACCCAGGCGCCCCTTAAATTGCTTTTAAATTTCAAGACAAAAGCAGCTGGATAAGCATGAAATAGTGAGCCAAGGTCTTGCCCTTGTACTCCGTGGCAGCGTGTGTACCCAGAGTCACTGGGAATGAAAACTAGTTGATTGTCACTTGGCTCGCTTTCTACTCTACTTGCAGACGGGACATTAAAGTGTGTGTGCACACACGTATGTGCATGCCCACGTGCAATGTGTGTGCTTGCATGTTTTCAAGCAAAGGGTTTTTTTTCTTAAAAAATTTTTTTTAATGTTTTAATTTATTTTTGAGAGAGAAAGAGAGAGAGGAAGACACAGAATCTGAAGGCAGGCTTCAGGCTCTGAGCTGTCAGCACAGAGCCCGACGCGGGGCTTGAACCCACAAACCACGAGATTATGACCTGAGCCGAAGCTGGATGCTCAACGACTGAGCCACCCAGGAGCCCCAAAGCCTTGTTATATTAAGGCAGACTTTCCTTGAATCTCTTTTAATTGTTTCCAAGTAATGCGGTTATGATTTTTACAGACATTATCCTTGGTTTCCACCTTCAATACCTAAGATCACAGAAAATGAATGGAAAGTAGAAAAAGCCAAAGTAATTTGCAATTCTGCGCTTGATTAATTGGCTTTGGGGATTGGAGTGTGATCCTCTGGGCAGGGAAATGAGGTTTGTATTTTGAGTAGCCTGGAGACCCAAACTCGAAGCCCGTGTTCCTGGAAGGCGGTCAGGCTCGGGCCTTGGGAGCTGGGCAAGGCCATTGCTCTTATCATCCCGGCTCAGGACGGCTCCCTGTGGTTTCCAGACCCGCAGGGCCAGAGGCAGTGCGGCATTTGGAAGAAAACCCACACAACACATTGCAGAAACATGAATGTTGGTTTAAAGTCTGTGATTAATACTTTAATTAAGAGGCTCTTCGGTGTAAAACTCAACTTACGAAGTGAATGTGCCAGAGATACTTGCATTTCTGAACATGTGTGAGAAGCGGCAGATTCTCAGTACCTGTTTTCCCAAACACGGCCTCAGTATCAATCAGTTCCCAGCTCTTCCTTTGGAAGCAGTAACAGGGTTCTTTTCCTGATCCCAGACTAACCATTGGTGAAGGTTTTCTTTCCCAAGTGCTTGGCTTTCGGTGGCCTTTGGAAAGCTGCCCACCGGCCTGGGTCTCGTTGCAGAAGGGACCATTTATCATCAGAGGAAAGCAGATTTCCAGCACTTTGGAGCTGACATCATTGTGTTGGTTCCATTTTGTGACTGCGTCTTGTTCTTCTACCTCCGGAGCCTTTTCAAAAAAGTGCCTTATGCGATGGACCCCTTTAAACCTTTCAACTAATCGAAAGTACATTGGGGTCGCTAGCTTGTAAGGATGACTCCCTTCTGTGTGATTTTACACACTCCAGAGTATCATAAACCCTGCAGTAGAATCACTCAATTGCAGAGGAGAGTTTTATTTGTTTGTCCTTGTGATAATTTGAGTTTTCCCAAGAGTTTTGCATTTTTTTTCTTTTTCAAAAGTTTTACCTTTGAGGCTCCTTTATTTGAGAATTGTTTAATATTCACTCTTCTACCCAAATCAGTTTTTGACCTTCTTGAGGGCAGAGAGAGTGACTTTATTTTTTCAGTGATATAGGTCACATCGTTCTGTGGTGGTGAAATTTGTGTGTGTGTTTGGGGGGGGGCAACAGCATTTATTTCTCCTTTAGGTATGGTAGGGGGCTCTTGTACCCTGGAGCTCTTGTTCTGACATGGGGAAACTGAGGCTTCTTACGATTGAGGCCAAGGGCAGATCCCCAGGCCCTTCAGGTCCCAGTGGCAGGTGGTGACAGCAGCTGGAGGCAAGGTCACATGTGCTTCCAGTCCTGGTGTCTCACCATCCAGCCGAGGTGCCCCCCTGCCACCCCTCACTACCCCAGGGGCCCTGCAAGGGGGAGGGGTGCCCAGGTAACACTGGCGTTGGATAGGCTGGGGTTCAAACCGCTCCATGGCTGGCTCAGCTGAGGCACACGGTCATGGACTTCCTCAGGCTCCTCTCTAAATGACACTGTGTTCTTACTGACATATTGGGTGCTCTGGCCAGACCAAAGCTGAAGACCCTTTCCTGCAGGGGTGGGGAGAGTGGAGCAGGTAAATAGGGGCTCAGGGGCACTCCCATGTGGCCCGTGCAGGGCAGGATCAGGCCTGGAGGCCACATAGCACGGTCCTCTCTCCCTTGTTGCTGGGCAAGCCTGGCCCCATCAGCAGTGGGAGGACAGAGGGGGTGAGACCAGGGCTGGACTCCTGGCCTAGGGAAGTCTTAACCTTCATTCAACATACATTGTACTTGGTACAGCTCTAGGTTTGTCATAGATATTCCGGAAATAATTTTTAATGCTACATTCGTGACTTTATATGTTTGTCTAGTTTGCTTTAGGATTGATTTGCCTGGGCTCTAAGAGTTTTCCATGGAAAACTGAAATCAGATGAATTTTAACTCTACAGTTTCCATAGACTGGGAGTTCTCAACCCTGGCCGCACATTAGGACAAATCACTGAGTGCTTCTGGAAGAAACTCGTGCTCCTTCTGCAGCTGCAGATTCTGCTCTCATTGGCCGGGGAAGGGTGCAGGGGTGGGGCGGGGGGGGGGGAGCTGCTCATCAGGGTTTTACAGACCAGCCCTGGATCTAATGTGTGGTCAGAGTGAAGACCACCTGTCTGGACCACGGAGGTCATCTCCAGCCCATCCCCGGAGCAGACGGCCTCTGTTCCGTACGAGCCAGAAGTTTCATAACTGGCTACCAATTTTGCTTTTGGAAACACAGCTGAGCATCTTGAGAGACAAGTGTTTGGTACTGGAGTCCTTTTATAGTGATATTGGGGGTGCTTGCCTGGGAAATGATTTTTCAACACATACTTTATTTTTTTAAGTTTTAATTTATTTTTTAAAATGGTTTATTGTCAAGTTGGTTTCCATATAACACCCAGTGCTCATTCCCACAATTGCCCTCCTCCATGTCCATCACCCATTTCCCCCTTTTCCCCACCCACATCAACCCCCAGTTTGTTCTCAGTATTTAAGTCTCTTTTGGTTTGCCTCCCCCCCGTCCTTAACTATTTTTCCCCTTCCCCTCTCCCCATGGTCCTCTGTTAAGTTTCTCCTATTCCACATATGAGTGAAAACTTATGGTATCTGTCCTTCTCTGCCTGACTTATTTCACTTAGCATAAGACCCTCGAATTCCATCATGTTGCTACAAATGGCCAGATTTCATTCTTTCTCATTGCCGTGTAGTATGCCGTTGTATAGATAAACCACATCATCTTGATCCATTTGTCAGTTGATGGACATTTAGGCTTCAACACATACTTAAAAAGCCATTTTGGGCTGACATTCTGAGCGCAGCACCCACATTGAGAAGAATTAACAGCAAGATCCTGTTGGAAAACTGGGTCCTCTGCAGTTAGGACTAAGGAGCAGGTTTGCACGGGGCTGACTGCCTCAGAGCCACGAGGACCCTTCTCTCTGGGAGGGTAGAGTCCACACCTGTCATGTGACTGCTCCTTCTGGGCTTTTCTATCTTCTCACCTTATTGACTCAGCATCACCTGTCAGCTGACACTTGCTATTTTATGGGATTGCATCTAGGCAAGTTCAATTTTTGCCTAAGGTGGGGTTTTTTTCCTGTAAAACTGGCATACATATATATATATATATTCCCAAGACTAGCTCTTAGGGAAGCCAGTCTTGTCTGGTGCTGTGTGGTGGTGGGACATGTATTAAGCCAGGAGTTAGGAAACTTGGCTGTGTGACCTTGGGTGTATTCCTCGACCTCTCTGAGCCTTAATTTCTTTTCTGTAATTTCTGTAAAAGGGAACCATCTATCACCTGCTTTCCCAATGTTGTGGGGCTCCTAGAAGGATCGTAGGAAATAGCATGTGAGTAATAATAAACACAAGCCCAGCCCCAAACTCACATCTGCTATTGCCTGAGAGGAAACACAATCAGAAGTTCCCATGTCAGAAAATCATGGCAAAATACACGTTCCCCTGCCACCCACAGGACTGACCCATAAAGTCTCAGGCTGTTTCCAGAATATCAATGGAGTCTCTGCAGAGATAGGAAAATAATCATGTTCTTTGCTTGCTGGCTGTTAACACCCTCTGATCTTGGGGCCCAGATGCCCGCTGGGGCTCAGTCCGGGAAAATCAGCAAAGTCACAGAAAGACATGGTCCAGATGGCATGTGAATGGCCATGAGAGATGGTTAATGGATGGGTGGGCAGAGAAATGGCCATGGTAATAGTGGGTCTTGGAGGGATGGCCACCATGGCTCCAGATGCCCCCTCCTTGCTGCTCTGCCCATGGAGGCATCTCAGTGAAAAGCAAAATGTGAGTTCTGCCTCTTGCTCCTAGATCCAGCCACTTATGCTGTTTCCTCTGGAGTGGCCTTGGCCTGGACTGGGGCTCTGTCTATTCCTGTGCCTCAGTTTCCCAGGGTGGGGCCTCAGGAAATCTGGAGGTGCTGTTTGAAGGGAAGGTAATGAGCTGGACTGGCACAGATCAAGTTTAAGGGCTGGAACTACATTGGGAACAGGGCTACTGGGCTTCTAGGAAAGATCTGAGGCAATGGGAGAGAGCTGGGAGAGAGTCTAGAGAAAGGACAATGAAGTCCATGGTCAGACCCAAGGTGGAAATGTCCTTCTGTAGAAAGCAGGGCAGGGGAATTGAATTAAAAATGTGAAGGAGAGAAACAGTGCAAAGAGGTAGGAAGCCAGCCAGAAGGAAAGGTAGAGGAGAAAAATTTCAGAAGTGCATGTGTGCATGTGTGTTTGTAAATTGTCCCAAACGCTGCTGAAAGACTCAGGAGGGTGATGGTGGAGAGTGGGGTTTCTAGATTGAAATTTGGGAGGTCTCAGGGGCTGACCTTGGGGAGTTCAGTTGCAGAGAGTGGGAGAGGGAGAAGCCAGACTGAAAGTGATGGGGAAAGGTATAAGTCCCTCTTGGAGAGATATTTTTTTATCTTTCCCTTTAAAAATGTCTTCCATTTTTACAGTGTCATTAAAAAGTCAGACTGGCATATTGCAGTGACAAAACCAGGCAGTATAATATCCTAAATGTGAGTAAGTGTACTTTAGTAGATCCGGGAGACTGGTTAATGGACTGGAGAATTATTTTTCAGGCATTCCATGCTGTCCAAATTGGGTTAATGTACCCCTGAAAAGTAAATCCGTTACTCCTCGTTGACTAGTCAGGTTAGACCAACTGTTCCTGAAACCTGAGGACACATTAGCTGCCTAGATGCTGTTTTTCATAATATGTGTTTATTGGATCAGCACTCTATAAATCCTGAATTTTCAGGCCAAATAGCTCTTCACAGCTGCAAAAATACACCATAACTTATAAGTGGTCATTAGTTTGATAAAAGATATTGAGTGCCTTGTCTTGTGAAAGCAATCTTTGATGTAAGAATAGCATCAGTGAGCAGACGCAAATGTCCCATGGCTCACACACCAGAAGACATTAGTGTCTTGTAATTGTCGGTCTGTCAATTAGCAGCGATGGCTTTTTCGGAGAGGCATATTTTGTGGTTAACTGAGTGTACCTTTCTTTCCAGGCCATGGAAAAAAGATCTAATTATGGTATTCTTGAGCCTCTGGTCTAAAAAAAAAAAGAAAAAGATAATTTTTTAAAGAGATCCTTTTTTCCTTCTAATTTTGTCCTGATCTCCATTATACTTTAGATCACTGAGGTTTTATGAACATATTCAGCATAGGAATAATATTAAGTAACCTTCATTCCTGATCCTTCCCTCCTTGATCTCAGTTCTCAACTTTATAAAACAGTTGCAATTTTAACTTGGAAAATGCAGGGAGCCAAGCGGAAGGTGTGAAGAAACAGGACTGAAATTGAAATGGTCTCTGCATCCCAGCCTTTGGCCCTGGAAGGGCTGGCAGACAGGTAGGTGAGAGATGGATATTTAGTCCGTAATTCTTCATATCCTTTCCAAGTGAACCCTGTTCCTCTTAAGAACTTGGTTCCAGACAGCTTCCTTCTCTGGAGTGGATTATCTGCCATGAACCATTCAACATCCTCACAGCAGAAGTCCAATTGTTGAATGTGCAGCCCTGTATTTGTGCTTAAAAAAAAGGTGTTGCCTTCCAAAGACTGAACTTAGATGGGGGATTTCAGTCTGCAGAGAAACTCTTTTTTGGGGATCAGGTGGAGGGAGCAGGTTAGAAGGCTCTTCTCTAATGAGAATGTCAACTCCTATGAGTCCATTTCTGCTTTCCAGTACTTCCTTACTTTGGATATTGGTGGGAGAGAAGAAGGTTGTGTGTTTCAGAGAGAGGCTTGCTTTATTAAACGGGGTAGAGTAGAACTAAAGTCACAACTAGAAGACCCAGAGTTATAATTTGCTTTCTTCCTCCTGACTTCAGCTCTTGAGAGGAGATAGTATGCATGTTTGATTGGACTCTTCCTTGAATTCCCTTTTAGTTCTTAGGAGAGAATGTCTTTGGGAGCTGTGTCTAGTGGTTTGCGGGTAGATGTTCCACAGCCCCTGTCCCCTGCCAAAGTATGTGCTTTTCTCAATTTCTGTTATGTAAATACTTCTTCTATGACCAATTCCAACCTACCAATGAGATATCACTGAATGAAGAGTTGGGAAAAGCACACATTTGGCCCTTAGGAGCCAGTACGAAGTGGGTCTAGCCTACCACTGGGCATGTAGCTTCTACTGCCAATGTCAGTGATGGAATGTTTGTGAATATCCTTGGAGAGGAGTCTCATGGTTCTAGATATTCTTAAAAGCTAGAAATGTAGGTTTTCGTGATAAACACCATTTAAATTGCTGAGGGTTGTTGAAAGCAAAGCATGAAACATAGGGTTATCAGAAAATAGCTCAGTGATTTTCTTTTTTAAAATTTTTTTTATTTTTATTTTTTTAATATAACACTATTTTTTTAACATATGCAATTATTTTCCGTCATTTACAATACAGTAATTACAATGACACTCCAAACAGAAAAGCAAAGTAAAAAATCAAAACCCCCACTTCTATTTCATGTAATTAGACTTATACAGAAATTAACAGGTTAAGTACCAACTAGTTAATCACCGAATTTCACAGCTATCTGAAGTGGCAATCGTTATTTAGCAGCTTATCTATGATACATTCAAGATACATGATACAATTTATTACTTGCCTATAAGCTAAAACACAGCCTGCTTAATACCTTTCCTTAAATTCCACCTCTATACTACAGTATACTTGAGGTCCATGCAGAAAAGTAGCTACCTTTTATATGGGAAATGGATGATTAAGTCTTTGGTGCTGTAAAAGCAACTTCATTTAAACATAACCACCCCCACCACCATAAAAAGAAGAGGAAGAAAAAAAAAAGTAAAGAAAATAATAAGGGAAAAACCCAAGACACACCCCCTAGGGGGAAAAAAAACCAGCATGTAATTCCTGTCCTTGACATAATGTATTAAATAAGCAAACACCACCAACAAGCAAAACAAGTACTACAATGTAAAAATATTAAAAAAAAGAAAACCCTCTCACTGATTTTCAATTTTATCATGGCCATAATATACCAAACAATGAGACATAATCCCTTTTCACCATCAATTTCACCAACAATTTCACCATCTCCTTATTCATACCTAGCCATTCATATTGCCCAAGCATGTCTTCCATGCCTCTGTACTCAGTTTCCATTTTGCCTGGAATGTCCTTGCTTTTCCTTTCTCCTTACCACCTGGAAACCTGGGCCCGTCCTTCAAGACCCAGCTCAGGTGTTACCTCCTCCCATTATTCTGGCCCCAGCAGGCCAACTTACTCTTCTTTCTTTGGTATTCTTCATCTTATTGCACCATAATGGTTAGTCTCTGTCTTCCCACTGGCCCATGAACTTCTTGGGGCTGGAGATTTTGCCCTCAAAGGCCCCAGGCTAAGTAAGGGCTGGTATCATGTAGATTTTGTCCACTTCTCTGGCCCCATCTCATGCTCTACTCTCCCACATTCTCATCACTGTGGCAATTTTGGACTTTTCTCATCTCCTCATATGTGCCATGTTCCTTCACCTCCAGGGCCTTGGTCCATATTTCCATCTGTGCTTGGGATCAGCTTCTCCCGTGCCTTTGCTCAGCGAAGCCTCATATCTTCAGGGAAGCCTTCTTACTTCCTCAGACTAAATGAGGTGTCTTGGATCGATGTTCCCATAGCAATCTGTTCGTTTCGTCACTGCACCCAACACACAGCTGATCATTTAATGGTGGTCTTTCCTGCTAGACTTGCAACAGCATGAGGACAAGAACCTGTCTCTTTCATCGATTTTTCAAGCCGAACACATCTCTGGAGCTCTGATATTTGCTAAATGATTGACTGTTAGAGAAATCTTTAGTTTGACTGCCTGAGACTAAGAAGCTGAGAAGTAACTTGAGCATCCAAAGAAGGCCCAAGAGTGAAAGTTAAATCTAGGAAGGCAACTTTGTCAGCGGAGAATTGGTGAATCATGTCTATGAGACAAATTTATTTAATTACCTGGTGTGACTGCTTCATTTGCAATGATTATTCATTCACCAAGCTGGCTGAATTATGCTTTTATCATTCACCACCTCATTTTATTACCCTGGAGATCAGAGATGTAGATCTTGCGAGTTCATAAGAATGAATTAAACATCCCTTCTAATACAACGCAGGCCTTTGTGCATGGAAAGTTTGTTCAGCCACTCTCCCTGCCCCAGGAGGCCATTCTGGGAAAAGAAGAGCAGGCACTTACCTTGCTCCTTATATATTTCTTTTGTGAGTTGAAGGTTGATACCTGGACTCCCCTCCTTTGGTTGTTCATTTAAGTGGTGAGGAAAAGATTGAAGGCACCGAATGTAAATTCGAATGTAACATTTGCTCTTAGGTCCTACGAGACCCTGGGCACTGCACATACGGGCTAGTATTTTCCAAGGTTCTGCCCTGTCCATTCCATTCCCTTGGCACTGACCTCTGAAAGCACCTCTGTCTCCATGCAGGCAGCGATGAGTGAACATTTTGAACCTGGCTCCTTCCCACCTGTAGGAGCACCCTGGCTAGGTTTGGACAAGGTGCAAGATGTCATGGTATACAGACTTGGAATTAGGAGGAAGCCTAACAGTTTCCTAGCCCACGTGCCAATCCGTGGGGGGAGTCACTGCATTCCTGGCCCCCAGTGGAAGCTAGGCCAAATCCGTCAACAGACTGCACTGCTAAAATGCTTTAAGACTTTTCTGTCCTGACTGCCCTCAATAGCTTGTTAAAATTCCTTGATTTTCCAAAACAGGAAACTATAGATGCTGGCGAGGATGTGGAGAAATGGGTGCCTTCCTTCACTGCTGGTGGGAATGCAAACTGGTGCAGCTGCTCTGGAAAACAGTGTGGAGGTTCCTCAAAAAATTTTCAAAAGAACTCCCCTATGACCCAGCAGTAGCACTGCTAGGGATTTACCCAAGGGACACAGGAATGCTGATGCATAGGGGCGCATGTATCCCAATGTTCATAGCAGCACTGTCAACAATAGCCAAATCGGGGCGCCTGGATGGCTCAGTCAGTTGAGTGACCTACTTAGGCTCAGGTCATTATCTTGTGGTTCGCCGGTTCGGGCCCTGTGTCAGGCTCTGTGCTGACAGCTTGCTCAGAGCCTGGAGCCTGCTTCAGAGTCTATGTCTCCTTCTCTCTCTCCCCCTCCCCTATTCATGCTCTGTCTCTCAATAATAAATAAATGTAAAAAAATTAAAAAATAAAAACAATAGCCAAACCATGGAAAGAGCCTAAATGTCCCCCTCCCCTATTCATGCTCTGTCTCTCTCTGTCTCTCAATAATAAATAAATGTAAAAAAAAAATTAAAAACAATAGTCAAATCATGGAAAGAGCCTAAATGTCCATCAACTGATGAATGAATGGATCAAGAAGATGTGGTTTATCTATACAGTGGAATACTACATGGCAATGAGAAAGAATGAAATCTGGCCATTCATGGCAACATGGATGGAACTCGAGGGTGTCATGCTAAGTGAAATAAGTCAGGAAGAGAAGGACAGATACCATATGTTTTCATTCATAAGTGTAACAGGAGAAACTTAACAGAGGACCATGGGGGAGGTGAAGGGGGAATAGGAAAGTGAGGGAGGCAAGTCATGAGAGACTCTTGAATACTGAAAACAAACTGAGGGCTGAAGGGGGAGGGGGAAAGGGGAAGGGTGGGTGATGGGCATGGAGGAGGGCAATTGTGGGGATGAGCACTGGGTGTTATATGGAAACCAACATGACAATAAACTACAAAAGAATAAAATTCCCTGCTGTTCCAGTGGTTCTTCAGGATAATACTTATTTTTTCGTTGCTGTTCTGTCTTTGAATCAGCGAGAAACAACTTTTGATTCCCATTTGTCCTCTGGGGGCCCCTGAGTAAGGTCACAGGGGAGTGTGTTGCTTTTCCTTTACTCTTGAACTTAACGACTTCAAACCCTTCCAGAACTTTGCATTTACCCTTATTATAGTTCTAATGCAACGTGATTCGGCTCCCTCGGGGGCAATGGCAATTTTGGGAGACATTTTTGGTTGTCCCAACTGGGGAGGCACTAATGGCATTTAGTGGGTAGGAGCCAGGGATGCTGGCAAACATTCTACAATGCTCGGGACAGGCTCTACAACAAAGAATTATCTGGCCCAGAGTGTCAGCTATGCTGAGGCTGAGACAGCCTGATCTACTGTTGTGTCATGGGTGCGTCATAGACCACAGCTTAGCATTTGCATGAATGTGAACGGAGCACTGAGTTCTGAGCATGTGGTGTCTCCAGTGCCCAGGCCAGAGCTGAGTGCATGGGGGCCCTTGAGGATTCTTGCACTGAGACACAATCACTGCCTTCTGGGATCCTACTGTCACGGGCGTGACTTGATCTGGTTTTCTAATCCTACCAAGAGACCAATGGGAATCTTTCAGAACTGATGTCTCTCCCAATTTTTCATTCTTAGTTACTTTCCATGCCTATGGAAAACAAAATAGACTATTCCTGCAAAAATGGGGGAAAACAAAGTAGAATAGGTGTTTTTTTTTTTTTTTTGGTACTAAAGACTCTAGGTCTCTGCAAGTCAGTAAAGCTGAATAATCAATATTTCTATTGTACAACCACTTTCTTTCTTTGCATTTCCAAGAAGACTTCCAGAAGCTATTGTTTGAGAAGATGCAAACATGCTGTTCTTTGCATGTTGACCCAAAGATGTTCTGAGGGTGCAGAGTGCTTGGGGCTCTGGGACGGCCTTGTCCTGTCCTGTCGGGAGAGACAAGGGTGGCCCATGTCTGTAGATTGTACTAGGAGAGTTTGGAGAAGGAGGTGAAGCAGAGTGGTTACTCTGCATTGTTCAGAACTTGGGGCGATGTTTAAAAATGTCATAGAGGGATTGAAGAGTGCAGAGAATAAGAAAGTCTACTAGGAGTTTAGGGTTAAGAATTACTCTATTCAAAAAGAATTGATGTGGTAGTGTTATTTTATTGCTTTTGGAAACTTAGCTAGCAATGTGACAGTTGACAACATTTCATCACTTGGTTGCCAGTTGGGTTAGAAATCAAATCAAGGGCACCGGAGTGGCTCCTTTGGTTAGGCATCTGACTCTTGGTTTCAGCTCAGCTCATGATCTCACAGTCTGTGGGTTTGAGCCCTGTGTTGGGCTCTGTGCTGACAGTGCGGAGCCTGCTTGGGATTCTCTCTCCCTCTCTTTGCCCCTTCCCTGCTCGCTCTCTCTCTCTCTCCATATCAAAATGAATAGAACATTAAAATAAGAAATCAAATTAAACTTTCTGTATGCTATAATTCTAACACTTCCCTGGCCAGAATATTCTAGATTTCCAAGAGTATTAAACCTTATGTTCTGCATTTCTTCTGTGATGGTTGGGTATAAACATATTACCCTTTCTTTGGAGATATTGGTCCAGCTCCAGTCCTACAAGTGAGAGGAGGGGATGGTGAGGACACAGCGCCTCACTTGAGGCAATGAGCCCCGGATGGGGCCACCTCAGGCTTCGTGGGATTTATTAGAAAAACAGGCAGGTGATTGAAGAAAGGTGTTGTCGTTAGCATTTCTGTTAGGATGGTTTTCCCAGAAAAGGCAATCTGATGGGAGGTGAGGTACAAAGAAAGCCAGGAGTGTGGATTTTGGTGGGATGTGGAGTTCAGATTTACTGTTATTTTTATAACAGCTTTATAGAGATACAATTCACATATCTTATGATTCACCCATTTAAAATGTACAATTCAGTGAGTTTAAGTCTGTTCACAAAGGTGTGCAAACATCATCACAATCAGTTTTAGAGCATTTTCATCAGCCTACAAAGAAACCCTACGTCCTCAAGCTAACACTTCCCATTCTGCCCCCCCCCCCCCCGCCCCAGCTGCCCACACCTGGCAACCATGTATCTAACCTACTTTCTCTCTTTATGTATTTGCTTATTCTGGGCAGCTCCTGTAAATGGAATCATATGATGTGTGGCCTTTTGTGACTGGCTTCTTTCCCTTTGCGCAATATTTTCAGGCCTCATCCGTGTTGTAACGTGGATCAGTACTTTATCCTTTTTTAAGGCCAAAAAATCCTATTGTATGGATGTACCATCTTCTGTTTATCCGTTCATCAGTTGTACGCGGATCACTCAGCGAAATCCCCAAGGGTCTGATAGGGGCTCAGTGGATGAAAGGATGAATCCATTTACTCAACACATATTTCTGGATGACCTCTGTGGTAGCAATTGCAGATTTTGAAGTGAACAGAAGAAAGGTTTTAGTTTCCTAGAAACTAACAGTGCCTCGGGGTGGGACAGACATGACAAATGAGCATGTGATATGGCAAATACCATGAAAACCATAGAGCAGGGGGAGGAGGACAGACACAGGAGGGTCGTGATTTTCCCCATGAACGTAGGTTCCTCTTCCCTATGTGACCCCAGCACTTCCCAGGGGCGTGGTGGGCAGAGCAGGGAGAGAAACCAGTGATGACTCTGACATCGTAAGATCGGTCTGGAAACTGATGGAGAACAGTCTGGTCCATGTTTCTGTGCTTTTCACTTGGTATCAGTTGTCCCTGGAGAAGGTGCGAGCTTTCTCCTATTCTCTTCTCTGCACACTCTGTATTCTAAACTATAAACAACACATAAAAAACTCCCTGTCATTTTGCCATTTGGTGTTTTTGTGGCCATTGAACATTTCCTTTTTTATGAATAGAATTTAATTTTTAATTGTTTTAAACATTTTATTTTATTTTTTTCAGAGACAGAGCATGAGTAGAGGAGGGGCAGAGAGAGAGGGAGACACAGAATCCAAAGCAGGCTCAAGGCTTGAGCTGTTAGCACAGAGCCCGATGTGGGGCTCGAACCCACAAACTCAAGATCATGGCCTGAACCAAAGTCAGCTGCTCAGTTGAATGAGCCACCCAGGTGCCCCTGTGGGATTTGATTTTTTAGAAAATGTTTATTTATTTTTGAGAGAGAGAGTGTGGGAGGGGCAGTGAGAGGGAGACAGAGAATCCCAAGCAGGTTCTTGGCTGTCAGCAGAGTCCAAAGTGGGCTTGAACTCCCGAAGGGTGAGACTGTGACCTGAGTCCGGGAAGTTTAACCTACTGAGCCACCCAGGGGCCTCAATGGGGTTTAATTTTTTTGAACTCACTGTGGAGGAAGCTTGCTTGTAGCGGCCCCTGTGGGGTGGCATCTGTAAAGGCCTGGAGGGCTGCCCGGCCTGCTCAGGAACGGTGGGTGGAGGGTGCCAGCCTCGAGCAGTGCACGCACACGCACGCACACGCACGCACACGGACCACAGGCCTCTCCAGCAACACCCACCTACGTGCCTTCTCCCTCCCCTTGCAATGCCGGCAGTCTGGTTTTTGGCAATGAGGGTGGGACTTTGCAAAAATTATGAGGAACGGGTTGTAAGCAGAGAATTTTTAAAAAAGTGATTATTTCTCCTCTGACTACAGAAACGTGCGTCTGCGGGTGATGATCACTAAGGGTTCACTTTGTCGCCATAGTTTTCCTGTTCATGAAAATATCTCTTCCTTCCGACTGTATGGGCCGAGTCCCTGGGTCTTAGTTGGACCGTGGCCTTGAGAATGGAGGGGGCGGTGGGTGTGACATCTGACATTTGGAACCACCGACGAGACTCCCTTGAGTCAGGACAGTCAGATCGAAGGCTCTGGCCAGTGGGGTTGAAAATGCAGCAGAGGGGCTTGCCACTTTTGCCTTGGAGGCCGGAGACTTGTCTAGGAGGCTGAGCACTCCCTGGGGTAAGTTTCTGTCCAAGTCGGACCTGCTCTCTGCCCAGGAGAAATAGAGGAGTTCATGAAAAATGTGGCTTCTCAGCCCCCATGGGCATTTTCTTCTTCTCTAACTGGTTAGGGTCCTCATACGGGAAATCAAGACGGCTTATTAACAGTCTGTGGGTAACCGAGGACCGCACTCTGGGAAGAGAAAGCCCAGCAAAAAGAAATGAAAACGTAATGATAATAATTAGTATTGCTATGGTTATTAATAAAGCACTAAGGTTGATAAACATCTATTTACCAAAGTGGCATATTGCAACAATCTTTACTTTGGACTTAATTTTGTTTAAATGAAAAAATTATGTAGGTTATACATGCACATTGTTTTGTTCTTTTAATTAAAAAAATTTAAATGTTTATTTATATTTGAGAGAGAGAGAGAGACAGACAGACAGGCAGAATCCAAAGCAGGCTCCAGGCTCTGAGCCGTCAGCACAGAGCCCGATGCGGGGCTCGAACTCACAAACCGTGTGATCATGACCTGAGCTGAAGTCAGAAGCCCAATTGAGTGAGCCACTCAGGTGCCCCAGCATGCACATTGTTTTAAAAAATCCAAACAGTGCAGATGAAGAATCAGCAACTAAAAGTAATTCTTGTCAACTCTGATTCTCAATTCCCCTCCAAAGACAGAGTTCTGTGTGTATTTTTGAAAAGGGACTTGATGCATTTTCAATAGTGTAACAATTTCTGAATCACAACCTGTACATGGGACATACTTATACTAAAAAACAAACAAGCCTGTCATTTATCTGCAAGTCAAACTTAACTGGAATATACTGGGGTTTTATTTGTTAAATCTGGCAACCATATACTAAATGCCAACATTGGAGCTAGGGTATGTAGAGAAGAACTGGAGATGGACTTGGGTCCAATGCCCTCAGTTTACCTGCTGTAAGGGCCATCCTCAGTACTCTGAGTTTCAAGCATGCCACCCAGATTCTTAACTGCAAAAGCAGCATGAAAGTAGAAGATTCTGGGCAGCTGGGTGGCTCAGTTTGTTGAGTGTCCAACTTCGGCTCAGGTCATGATCTCAGTTCGTGGGTTCAAGCCCCACATCGGGCTCTGTGCTGACCACTAGCTCAGAGTCTGGAGCCTGCATTAGATTCTGTACCTCTTTCTTTCTCTGCCTCTCCCCTGCTCATGCTCTGTCTCTCTCTGTCTCTCAAAAATAAATAAATGTAAAAAAGAAATAGAAGATTCTGTACCTGGTTCTAATCTCAGGCCTAGTTGATTACCAGCTACATTCATGCATTCTTTCCTTTTCTCTGTCCTTCCACACCCCACACCCTTCCTCTGCAAGTTGGAACCAGGAAAGAGTCTTTGGTCACAGCAGTGGCATTTCTAGAGCAAGGGAAGGGCAGTGAAGTGTAAGGAAGGCCATCTAGCATGCTCTGGACAACATGATGGGTCTCATGATGAGGTGGGTGGACTTGGGAGGACAGAATATATACCCAGTGGCAAATGTCTGGACACAAAGGGACATTTTTGGTCAGTCTCTCAGGGTTTATGGAACTCAGGACAGTTTCAGACAGTTAGTGTGTGGACCTACCTGAGTAGTGTCAGTCCCTTCTCTTTCTCAGGTAGACTGAAACGTGAAATGTTGACAAAATGTTGCCTGTTGAGAGGAGGAGAAAGTAGTTGACATTTAGCAGCAGATAATTCAGCTTAGGCCTCCCTTAAAAGCATATCATGATTATGGTTTTTGTGAATAATATGGACAGTAGGTAAATATCTCAGAATGAGAAAAATGTCAGTAAACCTCCCTTTTCTAAGAATATGCTGACCTATAATTTAGATTTCAAAATATGTTAGGGGGTCTGCTTTAATGAGCAGACCATTTCTCTGTCTGGCTCTCTCTCAGTCTTGGGCTGCATTCACTCTGCAAGGCCCCCCTTTCCTGTCTCCCACTCCACCCCAAGTCATTTCTGGAGCATGTCTGGGGGTTTGCATAAGCTTGGATTTTCACAAAGCCCAAGAAAAATTTATGTAACTGTATTGAATGTGGGATATTCTTACCAAGTGGCAGCCCAGGGAGACAGACAATGGGAGGGAAGATTATTTGGAGACTGGTGCCTTCCCTATTCTTCCCTGTAGGAAGGATACCTTTGGTCACTCGATGGAAGCCATTGGGATGAATGTATCTATGGCTGGAGGGAAAGTGCTTTCTCGGTAAGTGGCTGCCCCAGTTGGCTGGGGCGTACATTCATGAAGCAGAAAAGAAGGGAGGTCTGATTTAGGGCATGACACAGAAAGGAACAATAAAAGACATTTCATGACACTAAGAAGTCTGGGAATGGTCAGCAAAATTGGTTTGGTTTTATAAATCAAGCTAACTTGTTTTTTGAGCTATTTGGAGTTTTCTTCCTACTTCCTTTTAATTATAATTGTAAACTTATTGGAGAAATTTTAACAGTAAATAATAAAATACTAAGGCTATTTTGGGCTCTTAAAACAACTTTGAAATTCTTGGTGTGTATTTATTTTACCCTTTTTTTAAAAGGATGAATTAAAAGTAAAGAATTCCTTTTCGAGATGGTAGATGCAAAGATGATGTGAAGTGAAATACAGTGAAATATAACCTATCTTTGTGAATTCTGGAAGAAAAATGCAACTAATCATGAGGCTGGTATGTTACAAAGCTTTCAAAGGGCTTTAGGTGAGGAAGACATAAGAATCATTGGCCTGGAATATTACCATCAGTAAGTTTGGAGTTTAATGAAATGAAACACGGTCTTCATTTTGATGGTGTCAGTTAATTAATCTTTGTTATAGTCAGTGAATCTAAGTATTGCAAAGTTGTGATTTTCTTCTGTAAAAAACAGGAAAAAGGTTGATGATCTTGTACCCTAATTTATTCTTGATTAAAAAGTTAAATCCAGTGGGGGCAGCTGGGTGGCTCTGTTGGTTGAGCGTCTGACTTTGGCTCAGGTCACGATCTCATGGTTCGTGAATTCAAGCCCCACATTGGGCTCTCTGCTATCAGTGCAGAGCCCGCTTCAGATATTCTTTCCCCCTCTCTATCTGTCCCTTACCCACTCACCCCAAAATCAATAAATATTTTTACAAGAAGAAAGCAAAAATCCAGTGGAGAGCAGTTTTTTGTGTGTATTAGTCATTAATACACACAAAAAAAGCATTTACATATAATAGTAAACTTATTTGTTTAAATGTCTTCAAATGAGAACTATGGGTTATATGACTGCCAGAATATCATTCACAGAATTAACAAGAGTTATTAAAATGAGTTATGAGCTACTTTACATGATAAGACATGAGCCACCAATTCCTTATAAATGTAGGATACACAGATTATGGGTTGGGTATATTTTTGTTTCATTACACTCAGGTATAG